>CAJNDV010036485.1:99990-115979 GCA_905221635.1 Symbiodinium sp. CCMP2456
AAACCCAAAACCCTAAACCCGAAATCGTTAACGGGCAGTTTAACGGTTAAACTGCCCGAACCCAGGGTTGGGCCTCGTGGGTTTCCGGTCCGAACCTTCACTGGGTACTTGGAGGCTGTACCCAGAGACTCCAATACCCCTTAATTAAGGAATATACCTTAAATCATAGTAGGGATCCTACTATAATTTAAGGTATATTCCTTAATTAAGGGGCATTGGAGTCTATGGGTATTATAGCCGCCTTCGTCGTTAGCGTAGGTTGTTGGGGTGTCAGGTAGTATGTTTATAACTGGGAACATGAAGGAATAGTACGGAATAGCAATATAGTTGGGAAGTATTCTGGTCTATGTTTGGGTTTCAGGGCGTGAGGCTTGAGAGAGCTTTTTAGTTTGGATGCTTCTAGCAAAATATGTTGTGTAGGATGCTTGAATCTCATGACTGATGCCTGAACCCACAAAAATAGAATGTACTGGTAACAGGAAATGCGGAACGATTAGAACAGGTATCGGAGGTATGAGAAGCCTCAGAGTGGTCATGCTAGGAAGAACACAGAATTGAAACTAGAATTATCGTTAGAACTGCAACGATTTACTAAAACCCTAAACCCTGAACCCCAATCCTTAAACCCTAAACTCTCCGTCGATCGCAAGGGCTGGCGACGTTTGTTGCAACCATGGCAGATCCGAGCTTTGGGCCCCCCATGGTCCGGACCTCACCCAGTTGCCATGGGTGTGCAAAGTGCCTGACATTTCGGGTTTAGGGTCTAGGGGTTCGGGGCCCAGGTTTAGGGTTTAGGGGTTCGGGGCCCAGGTTTAGGGTTTAGGGGTTCGGGGCCCAGGTTTAGGGTTAGGCTTTAGGGTTTAGGGGCTCCGGATTCTTCGTTGATCCTTAGTTGGTTGGGGAGGACAAGGTATCGAACGCCATCGTGGCTCTGCAGGAACAGCATACAGTAGGATTCTTCAGGTCGTGATATGGGGGTTTCCGAAAATAGGGCTACCTTATTTTGGGGGTCCTTATAACAAGGGTCCTACTATTTAGGGTACTATATTAGGGTCCCCTATTTTCGGAAACTCCCATATAACATCTTCCTGGGTCTGTGTGGGGTACTGCAAGCTCCAAACACTTCGTAAACCCCAAATCCCAAAATCCTCATGCCTAAGACCCTGAAGCAACTCTGAATGCTCGCCGCGAGTATTTGCTCTTGGCTGCGTCACAGGTTTGATTTCCCCGGTGTGGGTTTGGTAGTCCATCCCTGTTGTGTTTGGAGCACTTGGGCCACTCATTGTTTTGGAGTGTTTGTTCGGCTGAACCCTAAACCCTAAACCCTAAATCCCTAAACCCTAAAGCCCTAAACCCTAAACCCTAAAGCCCTAAACCCCCTGGAACCCTAAACCCTAAATCCCTAAACCCTAAAGCCCTAAACCCCTTGTTGTTGGCCGTAAGCTCAACGCTTCAACTGTTGGGAGAAGCCGTTCCCAAGGGCGCAACTGCCAGCAAGGCTATCAGTTTATGGCTGGGGGTGTTCGGGTTAAGGGTTTAGGGTTTAGGGTTTAGGGTTTAGGGTTTAGGGTTTAGGGTTTAGGGTTTAGAAGCCTAGATAATAACAAATATCATTCTTGGCGTTCCTTATTATAGACATAGTTATAGTCTCATATACCCCAAAATCATTCTTGGGGTTCCGTATTATAGTTATAGTATACTGTACCCCAAGAACCTTATTCTAATTATTAAGACCCTACATTAGGTTCAAGTCCAGGTGCCAGGGGGCTCGGCCTTGAGGTACAGGCTGTGGCTTCAAGGAGACTGAAACCCTAAATCTGAGTTTATCAGGGTTTAGGGTTTAGGGTTTAGTGTTTAGGGTTTAGGGTTTAGGGTTTAGGGTTTGGAGGTTTAGGGTTTGGAGGTTTAGGGTTTAGGGTTTAGGGTTTAGTGTTTAGGCTGCCATGTGTGGAAGGCCTTTGCCATTGCCATCCACAACATCCCTGAAGGTGGGGGGTGTTTCGAGTGTGAGAGTATGTTCGATGCAGTCTTTTGCCCGTGCTGAACAGCCGAAGGATGGCAGTCGGGTTCAGAAAATGAGGTGGGGTGCCTTGTTCAGGAGTCTGTGTGGTGTGGGTTCGACTATTTACCACACGAATATTTATCACCGTAGTAGGGTTCCGATTTTCGCTGTATCCCCATGCTTAGAAGCTTTTTCGGCAACGGGGCGCTGTGTCCGATGTCGTCTACCGCATGAAGAACAGCACGCCTGGTAATCTGAGAACAGAGGAAGCACGCTTCGTCTTTGATATTTGGGCGGGTCCGGTTTGGCCAAAAACCCACCCTTATAAACCCCGAACCCTAAACCAAAAAAACCTTGAACCCAAAACCCTAAGCCCTAACCCTAAACCCTAAACCCCGAACCCTAAACCCCAAAACCCTGAACCCTAAACCCTAAACCCGAACCCAAAACCCTAAACCCTGGAGCTGCTGGCAGCGCGTTGCCCTGCAAATCCGGGTATTCGGACCTCGAATATATGGGTAGTTCTCTAAATTATGGTCCCTTTTCGGGGTTAAGGGGATCTATTAAAGGGTTTAGGGCTTAGGTCCACTGTAAGGTTTCTATATGGGTAGTTCTCTACATTAGGGCCCCTCCTTGGGGTGGTTTTTATAGGGGTGGCGTACTTTTTTAGGGACCCCAAAAGGGGGAGCTTAAGCATAGGCATCGACTACGGAAAAATTGCTAGCACTATAGAGTTTAGGGTTTAGGGCTTGCTATTCCCTGATCTTTCTCTAGTATACAAATCGCAGAAGATACCCCGAAACCCTGATATGTTAGGCCCTTGTAGTAAACCCTAAACCCTAAACCCTAAACCCTAAACCCTAAACCCTAAACCCTAAACCCTAAACCCTAAACCCTAACCCTTTAGAGCTGAGTCCGAAGCTGTAAATCATGAGCCGGAAAACCCAGGGTGGCAGTCAGAAAAGCTAGTTTGGGAGCTAGTCTGTCTGGCGCTTAGTAGGGAATGGGGGAATGGATTATAGGGACTACTATAAGGGACCTCATAAGGGACTATCATAGGGATCCATTCCCTCATTCCCGACTAAGCACCAGACAGTAGTTTGGGGTGTAGGACCAGTGTATAGGGTTTACCGTTAGGGCTTTCGTTATGGGTTTACGGCGTGGAGTTGGGGGTTTTAGGGTTTGCGGCTTGGTGTCTAGGGTTTAGGGCCTTTGGGCAGGCAGCACAAACACTCTCACATCCCTTTTCCTTGTTGCCGATGCCGTCTGTGACTAAAGACTAAAGCATTGCTGGGTCTTTGAGCTGGACGAACCGTAAACCCTAAAGCCGTAACGTGTAGTAGCGTTCCCTTATCGCCCTCACCTGAAGACCCTGCTCCTATTCGTAGTTCGCCCTAAGTAGCTTCCCTAAACCCTAAACCCTACGTGTCTATGCAGGCCTCGCGGTGGCTGCCCCCATTCTCAAAGCGACCAACTCTAAGTGCCCTTCGGCGGAAGATTTTGAAGATGTGCAGGTCCGATCTACTGATTGCTGATAAGGGACGGTTTGTAAGCTTGTGGAAGATGCCCTAAACCCTAAACCCTAAACCACCCCTAGCCCGAAGAAGAACCCGTCCCCGCAAGCGCTGCCACTTTGAGCTTGAAGCAGGTGGTTTCGTCGTTTCTGATCGGAACCCTTTAAGTCAAGCCCAGACAACTGAAGTCTACTCGCGCTGTACTGTAGATAGTATATGGGCCTAAATCGTTGGAATGGGGTGGGGTGGTGCGGACTGGCGTCGGTCTTCTGAAGCGTTTGAGCACCTGGTCTGTTGCCGGTGCACTGGAAGCAGCGAGAATGCCATTTCAGCATCCACAGAGAACTTTTTTACGCAGCCTCGGGAACACTCAAGTTCCGGTGCGCCTTCCATGGATTAAGGCGGTCGTCTACCGGTTTGTTGCTTGCACCCTCGGTCCACGTCTTGCACTTTGGTTCCTTTGCTTCCCTTGGACATTGAAGTCCCCGACCCTCTGCGTCCAGGTCGTCCTCAGCCTCGCGTCTCCCCGCCGCTGCCAAGGCCATCTGCTCAGCCTCTTCCCGCGTCTTAGCGATCGGCCTCGTGTTGGCGATCGTCCCTGTAACTTCCAGCGTCTCAGCTTTTACAACCCTGTCAGCCTGACGCTTCCTTTGGCGCTTCAATCGACGCCTGGCAGCCCATGCTGCGCGATGATCTTGCTCCAGCTTGTCCCGTGTGCCAGATATGGCACCCTCCTGAACCCCGTTCGGCGCCAAGCTACCAGATCCCTCGCATGCGATGCTGCAGCAGTGACTGGCGCAGTCGTCACTGTCGCAGCGATAGCAGCGATGGTGCTCCGTGGTGCACGCTCCCGGCACGCGGCTGACATCGCTGCACGAAGCAGCGATGACCAGCCGTCGCCCACCCTCAAAGCCCTTCGGAACTATCTGCACCTGCGATCGCTCGAGCCTTAGAACGGAGTTTGGGGGTGTCTTGTTATAGTAGCATACTATACTGACCGCTACCAAAGGAACCCTCAGGAACATTACTACCCATAATACAGGCTTCTACACTAGATCGCAAGCCTTGCAAGACGATTCCAAGAGGGCCAGGTTTGCCCCTAAACCCTAAGCCCCTAAACCCGAAAACCGTAAACCCCTGAACCCTAAAGCCCTAAAGCCCTAAACCCAAAACCCCTAAACCCTAAGCCCTAAAGTCCTAAACCCAAAACCCCTACACCCCAAACCCTAAACCGCAGACCGCAGGGACCCGAGGCCTGATAAATCGCATGGGCCCTTTGCGGTTACACTTGGGGGTTTAGGGTTTAGGGTTTAGGGTTTAGGGTTTGGGCTTGCACTTGCAGGACAAGGGCCCTGCGGTTGTGAAAACCACCAAAGGCCCTCAATTCTCACCTAGAACTCAAAACCCTAAAACCTCTAAAACTCTAAAACCCTAAAGCCCCGATTCTTACCTAAAGCTCAAAACGCTAAAACTTCTAAACTCCTAAAGCCCCAACTCTCACCTAAAGCTCGAAACCTCTAAAGCTCTAAGCCCTCAACACGAAACCCCGAATGCCTGAACTTAGACCCCTAAACCCCAGACCCCTAAACCCCCAATCCTAAATCCCCTATAACCCTAAACCGCTAAACCGCTAATCCCAGCTCTTGAAGGTAAGGCTTTCCTCTGGGCTTTCCTCTCCGGGATGTCTGAGCCACTGGGTGGGCTGTTCCTTCGACTTTATTCAGCGTCTCGGGCTTGAGGGTTTTATGTTTTTTTTTTTTTTGTGGTTTTTGTGGTTTTGGGGTTCTAGGGGTTTTTGGGGTTTTGGGGGTTTGGGGTTTAGGTCAGGTGACGGTTGTTCTAGGGCCATGAGATTCGGGTGAAGGGTATAGGGCTAGGCGCCAGCCCTAAACCCCCTTAACCTTCCCCTATCGTAAGCGGTTTCTGATGTAGGGTTTTGGGTCAGACGCTGGGCAGGCTTTGCGAGTTTGGGGTAGGGCCAAGGTTCATGGTTTGGTTGAGGTTTTACTGGCGGGGCTTATGGATGGGGGATGGGGCTTTAGGCTGCGGGGCTTTAAGTTTGGAAGGTTTTCTTGCAGGACTACAGACCACCGGCTGATAATAGCCTTCCTGAGATGGGAAAGGCCCGAGCCGAACAGGCTAGGGTTTAGGGTTTAGGGTTTAGGATTTAGGGTTTAGGCGGGAATGCGAGAATACATGGCGCTATAGCACAAGAGCAGATCGTTGTTGAGGCCCTCCGAGCAAGCTTCAGGGTGCATGCTTGTGAACCGTTTTGACCAGCTTCGTGCCATCAGGGTAAGATGTGGGCCGAGGCCGACTGTAGCTCCCATTTTTTTAGTTCAGGGTTTAGAGTTTAGGGTTTAGGGTTTCAGAACACCCCACTCAGCGTTCGCAAAGTATAGATAACAGAAACCAAGTCTCTGATGAGTCGAAGCCCCTAAACCCTGAACCTAAAACCCAAAACCCTTTTGGAGCGAGTTTATCCGGAAGCCTCACAGAAAAACCGTGGGTCGTTCTCTTAATTAGGGTCCCTTTTAGGGGTCCTTTTTATCAGGGTGCCGTACTATATTGGGGGCTTGAAGACAGACCCTATTTTGGAGACCCTAAACCCTAAACCCTAAACCCTAAACCCTAAACCCTAAACCCTAAACCCTAAACCCTAAACCAAAACCCTAAACCCTAAACCCAACGACCCACGCCTGTGTAAGGCTCGGTTGGCTTGTCCTCCGTGAGCTCGTTGGCCCAGTAACCTTTGCCATCCTCTTCGGTATCATCGCTGGTGTGATGGTGCCTGCAAGGGTTACTGTTGGGGCTTGCTTCTGCAAGGGTTGTTATAAGGGCCACCATCAGTATTCTACCATTATCTAAGGGTTCCATATCCAGAGGCGATACAAGTTACAGAATGTACACCTCTTGTTCTCGGCTAGTAAGTAAACGTGTCTTTTTCTAGAATTTTTACATGTAACTAACAGGGTTCTAGAAGGTGTCTAGAGTCTAGAAGGGTTACCAAAGGGTTTCTATACAGGCTGTTGCAGTCTGAGCAGGATTTGTATTCCTGTTTCTGGAACTTGCCCTAAACCCTCAACCCTAAACCCTAAACCCTAAGGCGGGTTTGAAAATGCGGGTGTCGGCTTCGAGTCTCACACTGCAACAATGCCTTTGATTGCGAGTTTAGGGTTTAGGGTTTAGGATTTAGGGTTTAAGGGTTTAGGGTTTAGGGTTTAGGGTCTCGTTTACACCGGTCCATTGCAGATCCTGGAAATCATGCTAATCCCGAAATCTCAGGTCACCAATCCTAAGCCGTCCGTCGTTCGGAAGGTACCAAAGAGGGTCGATACTGCCTTGTGAAGGAGACTGGCAACCGCAGCAACAATATTGATGTTACATTGCCATAAAGAGAGCAAAACAGCACAACAACGACAATTTAGAGCTCAAGCGCAGAGCCCATTACTTTGGAGTAGTGCTCGGGATGTAGGGGCTCTCATTACCGCTAGGCCCCTCAACCCTAAACCCTAAACCCTAAACCCTAAACCTTAACCCTAGCCATGTCAGATACACATCTCCTTCATGAAGCTTCTTCCCACTGCGCTGAAATACGATCCGGAGATGCCTGGTGTATTTCAGAGGGTGGGATTGATGGGCTGTCCTTTACTAACAAAGCAAAGTGGACCTTGGAAAGGTCAAAGTTGAGGGTTTTAGGGACTGTTTTGGGTGCAGATGTTGCTGCTGTTGCTGCAGATCTAAGTGCGAATCACTTATGTACTGGGTTGCGATTTCCTGTCGTCGGCATAGCTCTGGTATTGAGTGTTTCTGTCTGTGCAGTTCCAAAGATGAGTGCGTTGCTGGTGCGGTGCTCATGGTGGTTCTGACGACGAAGCCTATTTTGGCCAGGGTGGCGAAACGAATGGCGAAGATGATCGGAGGGAATGGGGATGGTGACGGTTAGGACTAGCAGGTGGATGAGGATGATAATGATGATGGTGATGGTGATGGTGATGGTGATGGTGATGATGATGATGGTGATGATGATGATGATGATGATGATGACGATTAACTCGGGGCCTTCGTCATGGTTGTCACCACGAACACGAGCATGATCATGGTATGATGAAGGTGACTGTGATGGTAACAGGCTTGGTATTGTCGGCTAATTGCAGCATCCGGAGCGACACAGCAAACGGGACTTGCCATAGTGGGCATGCTTTACAGGATCTTGGTGAAAAGTGACAAGTCATAATCCCAATCAGCGCAAAGCTTAGAGCGGCTTGGAGGCTTAGAGCTGCTTGACAGCTGTTTCTAGCAGATTCTGGCAGTCATGCTCGACAGGCTGTTAACGTTTGTTTAAGTCTATGCCCTGACGTCGCTTTTCACACTTATTATGTGGGTCATTGCGGTCGTTTCTAGTGTTGGCCCACTTTTGCTTCTCGCTACGAAGCGCCGTCAACAATCGAGGGGTCATGGCAACATCGGCGAGTAGGGCACACACAGACAGTAGTAGTCGTAAGCCCGACTATACTGCAAGGCATTAATCTCGCATTGCCAGCCAAAGCTGCTGCAAACCCAAACACCGACGATCCATGTTCAGAGAGGCCGGCCCTTGACCCTAACCCCCTACTCCATACACCCTCAAGATAACAGTCTGATTTCTGAATGCTCAACCCAAAGAGCAGAAGCCTGGTCGCAATGGAGAGTGTAGCTGAAGACGGGTTTCGCTCCAGGTTGGGGCTAGTCTACAGGGTGTAGGGTTTGGGGTCTAGGGTGTAGGGTTTTCTGGGTTGGGGTGTGGAGCTAAGCAGTTGTATTGGTGAGAAACCCTAAACCCTAAACCCTAAACCCGTGTGTGTGTGTGTGTGTGTGTGTGTGGCTACTTCGAGTTGTTGGGATACGAGCAGTCATAACATGTCACGCCCCTGCTCCTTGCAGGAAAATATGGTGGCCTAGTATAGAAGCCACACCAAGGGGTTTAGGGTTTAGGGTTTAGGGTTCAAGCTCTGTACAAAAAGAACACGTGAAAATGCGGCAGCTTCAATATCAATAGCACCACCCTGAACCCCAATTAAAGCCCCTACATAAGCCACCGCGTAAGGAATCGTTTCACCGGCTATTCTTTTTTTGCCGGGATGGCCGTGATGGCCGCTTCGTTGGTTGCGTTCCAATACTGCCCCATTGGCTGCAGCCGAACGTTCAGGGTTTATGGATTTAGGGTTCGTGGTCTAGGATGCGGGGTTTAGGGGGCATTTGGGGTTCGTGGTTCAGGGTTTACGAGTTGACCGTAAGCCCCAGTTCTAACATCCGCAACCTTCAACCCATCTCAATCTCACAGCCCTCAAGCCCTGAAGCATCCCGCAAACCGTAAAGCCTTGAAATTCGAAACTGCAACTCGCCTTGAGAACACTGGCAACACATTCTAATTCGACGCATCCATCGTCTAAGCCGCAGCACCCAAGATGCTAAACCTTGGCCGTCAACTCGTAAGCCCTAAGTCTCTCTCTAGACTCCCTCTACCATGAATGATGCCCGTTGGTATTCACGAATGAGGACCATGAGGCACTATCCTTGAGGGTCTTGGTAGGTCCGGGGGTGCAGCGTTAGTCCTACACGTCAGCCCCGCTGAAGCTCAGGGGAACGGGTACTGTAAGGTTTTCAAAAGGTTCTGAAAGGCTTTCCAGGATCTGTACGGGTCTTATGACGGGTTCTCTCGGTGTCTACGATTTTTGAGGGCTCCTTTTTCTGGGAGGATTGCAATCAGGATCTTACTAGTGAGGGCCTTGCTTGGATCCCTTGTTTTCTGAAACCCGCAGGTGGATGGTCTTATATTCTGGGTTTAAAAGGCAGACTAAAGGGGCTCAGGGAGTCCGCGTCGGATTGACAGCCGTACCCCGGACCCAAAACCCTAAACCCTAAACCTTCAAACAAAAAGAAACCTAAAGCCCTAAGCCCTAAGCCTAAAAGGGCGTTTGAGGGGTTCAAGATTCAAGGGTCTTGGATGCCGGGCTCGAGCAAGCCAGAACTTACAAAGCTCACCTTGGACCCTGACGGGGATCCGAAACATGTGGTAGGGTTTAAGGTTTGGGGTTCGGGGTGCGTGGTCAACTAACCCTAAACCCTAGACCCTAAACCTTTGAAACAGAAGAACGCACTTGAGCCGAGGAAGTTGCCAATTCAACCCTTTGCTCCCAGACGTGGGCAAAGTCTCTGTGAGATCGCACGGCTGTGGTACGTAGAGTATATTTAACACGGTTTAGGGTTTAGGGTTTCGGGTAATTCTGGTCATAGGATAAAACGCAGTGCCTAGTGTTTAGGCAAAAGAGCTTTCAACATGGTATAGAGCCGCAAGTAATCTTTACTCTATATCTTTGGCTTGGTGTACAGACGATAAGTTGTACCATGAACATCGGAGGGTTCAGAAGATATAAGGCCAGTCATAGGCATCACGCCGACAAGGCTGTTCACAGTCACAGGGTCACTGCGCTTGTTTCTTTTTGCACAGTTATTCACCGAATTGGCGGGCATAGCTTTTCGGACATCTTATCTTAGAACTTGCGAAAAACTGGTAACGCAAGCCCTCCTCTGAAGACTAAACCCACCCTCTCAATCCATACCCCCATGTGCCCACGAAAAGGTCCGCTGTCGTAAATACAAAGCCATAGATGTAACCCGATTATAATGCCCTCTGGATTGCAGGTGATGTGTATGGATATTCTGGCTCTTTAGGTTTTGTTCAGGGCTGTTAAAAACCGCGCCCCCCCCTCCCCACAGTCAATAAAGCCTGAATCTTTTCGGTTACTTCACTGCTACTTCGGTTAAGGGTTTCATTCCGTAGTCTACACAGGTTTATTGATCGTCTTTGCGATCCACAAACTGCTCGCAACCCTTACCTACACCCCTATACACTATAAGCCCAATTAACTAGTGGTTGTTCTTGCCTTGCTGTTTTGGGTTGCAGGTTAATGTAGGAACTTGACTTGGAGACACCCAGTTGATTGAATATCCCCCAAAAGAAGAGGAGCAAGAGAACGAACCCGAGTAAGAACCAGTGATTTCTGGCTAAAGCTCTAAGAGGCAAAGCCTAAACCCAAGACTCTAACATGAATAGTGGCCTAAAGCCTAAACTACTCTGAACCATCAATGCTGCACCTGAATCTGAACCCTGCCCCTAGATTCGCCAATCCGCAGACCGTAGGACCGAAGACCCTGAACCCTAAACCCTTTGTGGGTTGTAAGGGAGGTGAAGTCTTATCTCTTTATTTATCGATCTTGCTATCTATCCACCTAGTTGCTTAGACACGGTAAGAAGAGAGCAACATTAAGAAGCACAAGAATGATAACAGTAACCAAAAAACAGTAGCTGCAATAGTAGTAGCAGGAGCAACCAATACTGAAGGTTTAGTGCGGTTGGGGTTTCCGGCTTCTCGGCCAGCCACGCCCCACGCTGCGTCGCGTGTGTCATGCAGTCGGTCAGGGGGGTTGCAACATTCCCTGACTTGTAAAGCAATTCTCCACGTGACTTGCTGTGGTACCGCGCGATGTCAGCTTTTGAAAGAACAAATGCTGAACAACGTCTCTATTTCGGTTCCCCTCATATTTTCCCGGACACAAGCCTGTTTTCCTAAATGGACTCGAAAGCAGCAATTTTATATCCGTTGTTCTTGAACATGTCAACTCTTTAAGATCTGAAGAATAGCTAGTCAATCATATTTAGACATTTGACATTTCGGGGCCACACGATTTAGATGGAGTATGTGAAGTTTTTATGATCACATGTTCGAGATTCTGACCTTACAGCGGCGATCGGCTCGCCTGCAGCGATGTCTTTTGTGCCGATCTAGAATCTCAGAATAGTATTATCGGTATTTTTCTTATTTTATTGTTCATTTCTTCTAACTTTATCCTTATATCTTATAACAGAGGTATAAGATCTTTCGATTATGTTTCCCTTTTTCCCGAAAATTATTGGTTTTCTGTTTAAAGTAAAACTGTTAGAATACAGGACCGGAGAATCCCTCATGAATATGTCTTGGTTTGTGAAGCTTGCCGAGTGAAGGCGCGAGTAGTCTAGTGGATGGTGATGGACGGGCGGATGGGTGTGTGTGTGTGTGTGTGAGAGAGCTTTGTTCGGGAGTGCAGGTACCGGTCATTCGCTCCATTCAAGTACAACGATCACAATGACGACCACAACGAAAACACCAACGACTCCAACGATAATGACGACTACAACGACCAGGAGCACGACGACGACCACCACGACGATGACGACGAGGACCCGGGCGCGCCGGTTCCCAACAGCCCTTCAAGAGCAGGGGTATAGTTGTGGTGTGGTGTAGCGGCGGTGGTGTTGCGATGGCGGCGGCGTGGATGTTGTGGTGTAGTCGCGGCGGTGTTGTGGTGGTGATGTTGGGATGGTGATCGTGGTATGGTGTGATGGTGGTGTTGTAGTGGTGGTTTTGTGATTGGAATGGTGGTGCGGTAGGATGGTGGTGACTGTGGCGGTCGTGCTGGTGGTATTGGGATGACGATAATGGGCGGGATGGCATGATGGCGGGCATAATGGAGACAGATAATGATAGAAAAAATGAGAAAATAATATTTTATTAATAATTCTAATAGAAAAAATAGAAGAACTATGAACAGAATAAATAAAATATATAATTTCATATATATATATATAATATTTATTTATTTTCTATTTATTCTGATTATTATTTAAATTTTCGATTAATAATTATATTTCATATTGATATTATATTTCTTCAAATAGATAATTAGATTCTTCTTCGAATTATGAAAAATTGAAAGATAGATTTATTTTTTAAAATTCTTCATGAAATATATAAATGAGATTTTCCGAAAATAGGGGGTACTTTATTTTGGGGTCCTTATAATAGGGATCTTACTATTTAGGGTACTATATTAGGGTCCCCTATTTTCGGAAACTTCCTACGCAAATATAGAGGACGAACGAACTGTTGGTGCTGAAGGCGCTAATGGCGGACCGGATGAGGGAGAGGAGAGAAGATTACGTTCGGCGGCGTATATTAAGGCGGGAGAAGAGCGGCGGGCGGAGCTCTTTTCTAATATCTACTCTAAAATTGATTAATATTTATAATCCCGTAGTCTCGTTAATAATCCCGTAGCGGCGAGGCTAAATATCTTTATCTGCCGTATCTTTCTTTCGATTTATAAAGAAGATTATACGAAGATCGGAGTATTCACTCCGGGATTCTCAGAAGAATTGATCATATAGAGCCGTCTTATAATTATATTCAAAATGATTCCCGGTACAGGTCACTTCCACTAAAATTCCAAGGGGACGCCCCGGCTGCCGCCCGATTAGTTCTACTGCTCTCCGCATCTTCTTCGTCTCTCTCTTTATTTTTTTCCGAACTTCCCTCGAATTGGCGGGTGGCGATGGGCTTTAATGCACGAGAAGGGAGCCTGGAGAATTCGAATTTTGACTCCTTTGTTATTTCTTTTATCGTGGCCTTTCTCTATCTCATATCTAGTTGATGCCTTTAGATTTATAAGATATCTGCGTCGCCTTTTGACCTCTCTAGATATTTTAAAAGTCGATCGAAAATTAAAAATATTTTTAAAATTATTCCATATTCTTTAATTTCGTCGTGCAATCAAAACCTCAGAGGAATCCTTTAATTTTTTGAAATATATTAATATCGCAAAATGAACATTAAATTATAATTCATCATATTTATTGAATCGGAATATGTCTCAATTTTATCTTTCTATTAGAAATTTTTGATTTAGTCTTTATTTCTTATATTTTGAAAATAGCTTTGATTTATAATATAAATTTTGATAAATATTTTAATGAATAAGAATTAATTAATCGATATTATAAATTCATATTTTTTCAATATTATGATATATATATATGAAATTATGAGATAATGATTTAATCAGAATCTTTGAATATATATCGTCGAATTTAATGATAATAATTAAATAATTTTATATATTATGAAATATATGCAAGAAATATTTAATTGAATATGATAGTTTATAATATATTATTTATTCATTTTTTATAGAAAATATATTTCGAAGAGAATTCTCGATTATTTAAATTATCGAAATATTTCTTCTATTTTGTATCATGTAATTATAAAAGAAATTCATATATTAAAGTCTCATGATTATTTTTTTTTCAATTATATGATCTTAGAAATAATATCTCGCCATATCTAATAAACATATTAAATAAAATATATAGAAGAGATATAATATAGAATATCTTGATCTGATTAATATAAGAATTATTATTCAAAAAAAATTATATATTTTGGGCGGGATTCTTATTGAAAGATCTAGGAGGGAAAGAAATCTTAGATAGATTTGATATTCCTGAAAATAGGCTAAATATTCATTATTTTGCAATAATTTCAAAATAATCTCAAATATATTTTATTTGATCGAAAATAAAAACCTTCTCATTATTTTTGAAAAAAATGTAATTCTATATAATTCTTATATAAATATATATTAAGATCTAGAATAGATATAGATAGAAGATCTTCTGAAGATCTAGATATATAAAAGATTTTTTAATATTTCTAATTCCAATTTTTCTATGAGCATTATAGATTCAAATAGATTTTATTTAGAAAAAGACTATATCTAGAAATATATGAGTATTCATCAATATTCCTGCTTCTGCAAATGGTTTCTTCGTGGATTATTGCTTTCCTTTCGTGGGATTTTCGCCCTCGCCTTCGTGCGACATGTTTGAAGTAGAAATAGTGGTAGTAGTGGTAGTAGTAGTAGTAGTAGTTCAGTATTAATAATAATAGTAGTAGTAGTAGTAGCAGTAGTAATAGTAGTAGTAGTCGTAGTAGTATTAGTAGTAGAGGTAGTAGTAGTAGTAATAGTAGTAGTAGAAGTAGTAGTAGTAGTAATAGTGGTAGTAATAGTTATGGTACTGCTAATAGCAGTAGCAGTAGCAGACAGTAGCAGTAGCAGACAGTAGCAGTAGCAGACAGTAGCAGTAGCAGTAGAAGTCGTAGTAGTAGCAGCAGTAGCAGTAACAGTAGCTAAGCTACAAAAGCCGACTCCAAGTCGTGTTCCATGGCATATGCCATGACCTTTATACGACGAATTTCTTTCGTGATATCTTTCATGCAATTTTATCGGATCTTTCGTGATTAATCCTACATAATTTCTTAATAATGATGCCTTCTGATATTGATGCTACATGACCTCGGAAAGACCAATCTTTGAAATGCAGAGGACCTGAATAAAAGGCACGACCATGCCCAATTCCCCCACCACTTCCCATAATTTGGGGACTAGCAGCCGGGCGATCAGGCTTTGGGTATATTGCATCGCGCCATGGTGGGACAGCGCATTAGGAAAATGACCTAGATAATAAGCCTTTAGAACCACCTAGGAAATAACCCTTGGATTCTAGAAGTTAAATCTCAAGTAAACATCAGGTTCCTTTTGGCTTCCAGAAATTAAATCCTCGTTCCACCTTTTTCTCATCTTCAGTATCTTTATTAAATGAAATAGAGAAATGAAAAGTAAATAATGAAGCTAGGAACTTGGTGGAGGATTTAATCACTAAGAAATCCAGTTGTAGAATATTATAAAAGCAAATCACAGTAGATTTAATTTGTAGATTTCTCGTTTGTCTTTATTATATTAAATAAACCACGAATCTTTAATTTCAATGTTTCGTATGGATTTTGTTCTATAGAATTAGCTTACTTCTCGATTCAACTAAATAAGTCATAAGGGATGGATTTATTCTGTTCATGTTTCTGTTCATTTATCTCGCCTCTAATTCTCAAGGTCTCATGTTAGAACTAGAACCACGAACCAGAATATGAATCGAGAATCCACCACTTTTATTTAATTGAAATAGCACAAAATAAAGATTCTCGAATTTGCGACCTATATGCCTATAGATTTATTCATTATACATCTTACTTATAAATCCTATAAGACCCAAATCTATTATATAATAATTTTCGCGGATTGTTATTTTCCTTTCACGGACCCATCACGGACAGTCTATATCTTATACTTAAATAATCCCCATTTAAAGACCTTTAAATCAATATTCATATAAATAATTTCTTATAATTTCTATATATTTAAATAAATAAATAAATAGATATTTTTCATGAGCATATCTAAAAAATAATATTATTATATTTATTAGAAATATTATCGTAGAAATGAAAATTTAAAATATAATTATTCCAGATAGAAGATTTAAATAACAATCCATGAAACAATAAAAAAAAATTATATAAATCTAATAACTATAAATCATATTTTTTATATTATAAGTCATATGTTTTTGAAAATATAAATTTAATTTCAATAATTGATATAATTAATTAAATCTTAGAAAAAATAAGCTTATTCAAAATTCTTATCTTCTTAGATTATATGAATTTTTTTTTATTTTATATAAACATATTTTCGAAGTGCTTCTTTATTATTAGATAGAG
>CAJNDV010036486.1:0-19252 GCA_905221635.1 Symbiodinium sp. CCMP2456
ACCCCTCAGCTTCTTGCCAGGCTGTATCTCAGCATTGTCCGGCAGTCGCAGGCAGAAGCTCTCGGGTCCTGGGGCATTCGCGGGGCTTGCGGCTGTGAAGCTTCGGGATGGAAAGTGCTTAGGGTCTGGGGTTCGGAATTTAAGGTTTAGGGTTTTGGGGTTTGGGGTTAGGGATTTAGGGTTTAGGGTTTAGGATTTAGGGAGTGGGGTTTAGGGTTTAGGATTTAGGGATTGGGGTTAGGGTTTAGGGTTTAGGATTTAGGGTTTGGGGCTTAAGGTTTAGGGTTTAGGGTTTGGGGTTCGGGATTTAAGGTTTAGGGTTTAGGATTTTAGGGTTTTGGGGCTTCGGGATTTTTCAGGGTTCTGGCCTCCCAGGTGTTGGGGCTGCGGGTTTAGACTTGGAGCTTGGGGTGTAGGCCGAAGGCTCACAGCCCACAGAAGTCATGCTTGCGAAAGCAGCATGCGGCTGAGAACAGAAGCGTAGGATTGGGATATCGGTTCCGACACGGACTCAGGGGCTCCATGATCTTCTATCATGTGGTGTTGATGTTGCGGCAAACTGTGACAGGCAAGACTGACATGTTGCATAGGGTCTGTTTTAACGGGGTGCTCAATGGACGACCCAGAATAGTAGGATTCTGAGCAAGTACTTATTTGAAGAAGCCGCCATATGCTGCCCTGCAAAAGGCGCTGGAATCTCCTCGTCCACCTGTGGCCGAAAAGGACACCTGCAACCTCGTGTTTCGGACTTTGGAGGTAGACATGTTTAGGGTCTAGGGGGTGGGGAGGAGGGGATTTTGAGGGGCAGGGGGCGATGCTGCCGTTTATCCCGTGTTGGAGAATTTTTGCACTTGATCTACAGTTCCCTCATCCACTCCGCCTTCCCTTGGGACATGAGCTCCGAAAGGTAAGCCGAGTCCTCAGCTTGCAATAACACCACGGCCCAAGCTGAAGAAGCCAACGTTGATTGAAAGGTCACCGAAGAAGACTTGTGCTTGAAGTCATCGTCACGTAGGTTCAACCACGAACCGCCATCAATCCCCACACCTCGCATCATGCCGTAGCGCGGCAGATGCCCCCGACGACAAGCATCATGTCGTCGCTGTGCAGTTCTCGTGATCATTGTAGTGGTTGTCGTCGGTTGCGGTAGCGGAGGTGATGCTGTCAGTGTCGTCAACCTTAGGTGACGACTTAAGGCCCCGATCCAGAAGCCTTGCGGCTTTTGATCACCCCAAAACCCTAAGACTTCTAAACCCCCCAAAAAACCCTAAAACCCCTAAAGCCCCCCCCAAAAAAAAAAACCGGAAGGCTACTGAGGGCAGCAAGCGCAGCAAGGTGCAACTCCCGGCTCGGGTCTTTGACATCTAAAACGGTTTAGGGTCCGGGGCTGGGCTTGTAGGGTTGAGGGTGTAGGGTTTGGGGAGAATAAGCGAAGGTGTTTTGTTGCCGTCACTTCCCGTTTGAGTTGGAAGCAACAGTGGCGAACAAATCTGTCGTTTATGTGAAGCGACACTAGAGGTCAACCATGGAAGCAGCGCGGTAGCACAGCAATTTGAAGCTGAGGTGGGCTTTGAGAGTCTATGTAGGGTTTGCGGTTTGGAGTTCAAGGTGTAGGATGAGTCACTTGGAGGTTCATGGGCAGTTATAAGTGGGGTTATAAGTAGGGTAACTATATTTATTTATAACTCATATTAGGGGACTTATAACCCCACTTGTAACTACCCCTGAACCTCCAAGCAAGAACCCTTCCATCCAAAAACACCGCACGCCTTGGCAGCGCCACGTGTTCTTCGCCTCCCTGGAGCACAACGTTCCGGAGCTGAACATCCGAGGCTTCACAGGCGCTGCGTTTCGCATTTGTGTGTCGCGTGTCGATCACCGGCTTTGGCGTTTGGGGGGTGAACGCATAAGGAGAGCAATGATGGCGATGGTGACTGCATTCAACGAGACTCCGGGCTGGGTGTTAAGGAAATATCTCCGCTTCACGGGCGCCGGGTTGCGAGTCGCAGACCCCGGGACCCAGAAACGCATGCTCCGTCGCTACGGATCTAAATTATGAACTCCATCATCTCATCCCCGCATCCCAAGACCGGAATGACCGGAACCCGAAGAGAAGCATCCCGGGCAGGTGATGCTGGCATCTTCTTGGAGGATCTGGCCAAGGAGACGTCATGGCTGGCATGGAGATCCTGACACTTCAACCTGAAGCCCTTAAGCCTCAGCGCGAGACTATGGAAGCCTGAATACTTGCTAAGACGACTACATGTATCTGCAATAGACCCCAAACTCTATTCTACTCAAAAAGGCCTTGTATCTCTCTGGATCTTTGAGCTTGTATGTTTTCAACATTCCTTTCAGGTGCAGGACGGTGATTGCAATGCTTCTGCACTGGGTCAGAAAGCAAAACAAGCAGCCGGGAGCCAGGCACAAACAGACACATGCGAGAGCACTTTGGGAATAAACGTGAGCAGAGAAAATTGCTGGAAGGAGGAGCACACAAGCACAAAGGACCCATCTTTTCCGCACGTAAATAAGCTGCGACATTAGGGTCTGGCTGTTCGTCCCTCACCCGGAAATCAAATCTTTGCAGGAGCCGGAACCCCAACCCCGAAAGCCTCCAGACCACAAATCCATACTCCAAGCTGTAGAATCCCAGAGACTCCAAAACCCCTTAATTAAGGAATATACCTTAAACCAGAATATCCTGTTATAGTTTATAAGGTATATTCATTAATTAAGCGGTTTTGGAGTCTCTGGGGAATCTCGGAAGGAGCATCCTCGTGGTACGATTAGCTTCATCCACCCGATGCTTGGTGGCTGCGACTACGGCGAGCTGGCCGCTGGAACTCAATGTATGAAGATTCCCCAAACAGGGATGGTTCGGCCGAGTAGGATCCCCAAGAGTTTTGGCCGCGATGGCAACTAGCGACGATTTTCCTTCCTGGCAGAGTCTAAATGAGTCTAAAAGCAGGCAGAACCCTCACTCCTGCTTGTCTCTCAGCTTGCGTGTTCGGATTTCAACACGGGTTCCAGAGGGGAGCACCTCTTCAAAATGGATATAGGTAAGAGTTTCTGGTGCCCAGTTGTTCCAGTGTGCTCGCTCGCGTTTCAGCCATTTAGACACTCTGAAGTTCGCCCCTGTGCTGGGTCTCCTTTGGCGCGGGAATCGGCTGCGATGTGTTTTCAATGACATCGACAAGCCAGTGACTTTGTACTCCTTCTACTCCGACGGGCTGCGCATCTGGCCCAGGGAACATCACCAGGTCCGCAGAGAGGAAGTTTGAATGTGCTGATCTCAGGGGCATCATTGCTACCGGCAAACGCCACGAGGGGTGCCACATTGCCGGCAGCGGCGAGACTCTCGACATCTCGAAGCTTCTTCGCCAAGGAGGCAATCCATTCTGTAGCTATCTTGTTGCCGGTCTAAAGGGAGCACTTAAGGGAGCACTTGTCGCTGGCGTTAGTAACGTAGCAGCCGCAATGGCCAAGGACGCAGAGGCACGTGGCGGCTCTACAAAACGAGCTGCGTAAGTCCAAGCTGTAAGTCTTGTCTGCTGACCATATCAATCTTGTGATTTCAAACATGCTTGTTCGCGAGCCGCGTGCAGATCTTCCACCTTCGGATCCGTGCATCGATTCTAGGAAATGCGTCGATGTGAAAGCAAAATCGCGCGGGTCCTCTTGATGCACAGAGCAATCTCCGTACGCGGGATGGGCGACTCATTTGTTTCGTCACTAAGTCTGATCTCGGCTGGCCGTGAAGAATAAATTGCTGCGACCGAGCCCACGTCAACTCACAGCTTGCAGCCGAAGTGGGCCTGTCAATGGGTTTTGGGATCAAGCTACAGGCTCATTAACATACAAAAGCCTGAAAGCTACACTGCGAGCCTCCACCCAATTTTGGAGGCAGCAGTCAACTTGCTAAGGAGTGGTTTACGGACTTGTCGATGCTCGTCGATGGGCCTCTCGGCGAAGAATTGCGGGTTTGCGGGTTTTGGTCATTGCATTTCAGATTACTTCAGCCTCCAGCGTTCTGGGGATTTGGGGGGGGTTGGGACGCTTTAGAAAAGCTCCCTGGCACGCAAAAAAACGCCAAGAAAACCCGAGGAGCTCAGGGCAGTAGCCACATGAGGGACCCAGCGCTTCAAAACCTTCCAACCTCCAAATTCAACGTGGAATCTCGGCTCAGCTTCAAAAGCGCATAAGTATGACCCGGAGTACGGAATCTGAGTCTTCATAGTTCTAGTGTCATCAAGCTTCAAAAGCATATAAGTATGACCCGGAATACGGAATCTAAGTCTTCATAATTCTATCGTCATCATATCGTTATATCCCGCGGCCAATGCAAGTCTCTACGACCTATGCTGACCTCCGGGCAAGCTTACGCGAATCAAACACGAGCCGCCGGGCCAGGAAGAGCTATGTGGCCAAAGTGCTTCGCTGGGAGTCCCCCAAGCATCCCGACTGCACACAGAGGGTTCGTCAGGTTGTGCCCAGGGGTTCGGAGTGGGGGAGACGGAACCTCAAACTTTCAATTTTGTTGCTGTTACCGGACTTCCAGGTTGTAGGATTGAGAGTTCATTGATGTTTTTCGGATGAACAGCTTGAGTATACGGTACGTGATGTCGCTTTTGCAGCTTGCATGGTGCTTACTTTCGTTGACGCCCTCCACTCAACAGCACCCGTTCCTGGCCGGAACAGATACCAGAGAGGTGTTGCCCTTGGGGTTCGGCGCTAGCCTTGAGTAGCCGTCGAAGAAGCTGGGAAGCTCAAACACACTGCCATACTTCTTACTGGCTACGAGTGGCATGCCATTGAATTAAGGGCCCCTTGGGCCAGTTCGGTCGGCATCTGTTACGCAAGATACGGGTGGATGTCCGCCTGACCCACAACAGTCTAACCCCAGCTTCATACAGGCTTTGTTCAGCATGTGGGCCCCGTGTAAGGTTAACTGAGAACAGCCCCGGAAGAATCCAAAACTGCGGCCGCACCCCGACCGAGGAAGGAGAAAGGCGTCAAGAAGGCTGCCCTGGATTGGCTAGGATATAGGTTCTTAGGTGTTTAGTAGGGCATTCCTAGTTAAGCCCTAAACCCTAAACCCCTAAACCCTGAACCCTAAACCCCTAAACCCCTAAACCCTTAAAAGCCCTAAAAGCCCTAAACCCCTAAACCCCTAAAAGCCCTAAAAGCCCTAAAAGCCCCAAACCCCTACAAGCCCTAAACCCCTAAAAGCCTTAAACCCCTAACAGCCCTAAAAGCCCTAAACCAGGCTTCGGTTCAGGGTTTTCTCCACAGGGTTTTACTAAGATGCTAGGATTCAGTGATACTGTTGACGATGTAAATCTTGCATTACCTGAAGGACCCTAAACTATGGGAATTATGGTATATACCTTATTATGGGTCATGCAGGGCTTATATCATCAACCGTAGTGTTCTTTGGGGGCTGGGGATTCGGGGCTTGGGGTGCCCGACCTAGGCTGATGATCTCGGGCTTATGATTTAGGGCTTACTGTAGGATGTTTAGGGTTTTGGGCTTAGGATTTAGAGTCTAGGGTTCAGGGTGTAGGGTTTAGGATTTAGGGTTTAGGGCTTTAGGGGTCCAGGATTTACGGTTTCAAAGCAGCGAAAGGTCGAACCCTTTGCTGCCGTGGAACTTTGGAATTCCCTGGACACTGGGCCCTTGCACCCCTAATATAAGGGCCGACATAATTACCTATACTGTTTTGTGGGGGTTCCTTATATAACTATAGTGTAATGGGCTCCAAAACCCTGTTCTAGTTATGAAAGCCCCTAAACCCTAAACCCTTATAGAACCCTTTCAGGAACCCTTTCTTAAACGAAGTTTTCTCCCCGGGTCACGGAGCTATGAGAAGAGCTCTAAACCCTAAACCCTTATACCGCAAGCTGTAGAGCGTCCGTGCATCTGGCAGGTCTGGTATTTCGTCCACCATGAGCTCTTCTTGGAGAGAATGCAGGACTTCGCTTGATCTTTCGGGGTGGTCCGGCCTGCTGCGGGCGCTTCGTTGCTCTTTTTGGGCCCTTCACTTGAGCCCTACTACGACATGCCCCAAAACAGCCTAGTCTAATTGTGAAGGCCAGGAATCTCAGATTGTGAACAGAGCAGCCGTAGCCAAGCCGGAGCTAGCTCTGAAGTAGCCCTAAACCATAAACCTTGAACCACAAAACCCTAAACCCCTATACCCTAAATTTAAGAACTCTCGGATTCTTACCAAAAGGGTACCCCAGAGGTGGAAAAGGGCACGTTGCTCTTCCTGGACTTGGCCAGAGATAGAACTCAGACGTCGATAAAACGGGCATCTCTGAAGAAGCACGGCCATACTTGGAGGTTCATGGGTAGTTAAAAGTGGGGTTATAAGTCCCCTACTATGGGTTATAGGCATAGTTACCTTACTTATAAGCCCACTTATAACTACCCATGAGCCTCCAAGTAGGGCATCTTGAATGTTATATATTGCATGTAGGGTTATGCGGTAAGAGCGACGAAGATGTGTGTGTGTGTGTGTGCGTGTCTGGGAGGGGGGAGGGGGGGAGGCATGGGTTTTGTTCCGGTGTATGTTCCGCAGACGGATCTTGTGGAAGTCTCGGCCTAAACTGCCGTAATATAGAAACCTAAAGTTCAAATAATTATCAACATTACTGTTGGGGTTCCTCATAATAATAGTACTATTTAGGAGCCCGAAACCCTATTCTAATTATTAAGGCCCCTAAATTATGCCCTCGCAGGAGAGCATTTATCCTGGCCCCATGTCCAAACTCCGAGTGCTACGATTCTTTTCGCCGGGAGCTCAGAGGACTAATTGTAGGGGCTTTAGAAAAATTACCAATACTATTTTGGGGGTTCCTTCTTATCATATATTCATTGTCATAGTATAACAGACACCAAACAATACTATTTTGGGGGTTCCTTATTATAATATACTTAATTATAGTATGATATACCCCAAAACCTTGTTTTGATTATTTAGGCCCCTACGTTACCAGCATGGCCGGGCCTCTGCGTTCCAAGCACCCCCTGACACCCGTCCAACGTCTGCTCTACAAGGGGCCAGAGTCTTCGGAGCACAGCAGCCGATGTTGTGGTACGTTAGGATAGTCATCTGACCCTAAACCCCAAGGTACCTACTATGTAGGGTACTAGAGCCCCAAGGGCCCCAAATAGTAGGTACCTGGAGGGTTAGGGTGACAGTAGAAAGTCTCTTTAGGGACTGGAAGAGAAGAGGATGCTTGATGAGCCCGATGCTGGTCTTATTTGCACAAAAAACCCTAAACCCTCAGCGCTAACCCAGGCCTAAGACAAATCTGATGGGGCTTCAGTTTTGTCAGCAGAGACATGTAGTTGTCAGAGAAGCGTTGAAGAAGCCCAAATGCCCCAAAGCTCTTAATGCCCCAAAGGCCCTAAAGCCCTGAAACCCTAAACACCCAAGGCATTGAAACCCGAAAGGTCCTAAAGTTCCTAAAGGCCCCAAAGGCCCTAGACCCTGAAGCCCTAAACTCCAAGCCTTGAGAGCCTTTGGACCGAGGCTCTGGAACCAGGCAGTGGCTCTGCTTTTGGATGCGCTGCGCCTTGTCGTCACTGTGATCTTTACTAGGCTGTAGGGCTAGGTTTCCGTAGGGTCTCAGTGCAGATATTCGTTGTGCTGTGGTCAATTTTTTTTTTAGAAATTGTGGTGATATTGTCCGAGTGTTGGAAGAGCTTCGGGATTGGCGCGGAGAGCCTGTAGGGGTCGGACTCTAGAGGCCTGCCCTGGGATCTCACAGCGATGCCAGGCATTTTTGGAGCTTGTGCTTGGCCATAATCTGGGATGTTCTTCCTGCCTTCCACAGGAGACCTGACGTCTTCCACTGCCTCGACTGCCACCAGGTACCGAGATCTTTGTGATGGAGGGACTCTTGCTCAAAGGTTCCAGTTTTTTGATCTCGCATTGAAGGCACGGGTTGAAGCTGTCTCGCAAGGTAGCTCTGAATTGGGAGTTCGAGGCTTGCGTGCGCGACAAGTGGATGCTAGGTTCTTCAAACTCAACTGTGAGCTGCAGGTCCGATGTTTAGCTGTTGTTGGAGAGGAGACTGAGGAGGAGGAGGAGGAGGAGGAGGAGTGCGGCTGCTGCTGCTCCTCCACAACGACGACGACGACGACGACTACTACTACTACCACTGCTACTGCTACTGCTACGGCTACTGCTACGGCTACTGCTACGGCTACTGCTGCTGCTACTGCTACTGCTACTGCTACTGCTGCTACTGCTACTGCTGCTACTGCTACTACTCCTACTGCTGCTCCTGCTACTGCGATTTCCTCAAGTAGGTTTTCACTGCTTCTCCCGACTCTAAGATTCCTGGATGCCCTCCGTCCCGTCTACTGTTTACTGTGATCTGCTTTTTCAAATCTGACACCAGAGCTCCTGGCTGGGCAACGGGCAAATCTCAACTTTTTCATATCAGTCCGACGAAGGCCATGGCTCCGCTCTACCTCAGCGAGCTGCATATCCCGATGGTGCCGCAGCAGAAGACAGATAAAAAAAATCCGGGTTTGTGTAACGAAGGGACGATTTCTGGTACTTTCGTGACATCCGCGACGACGGTCCCGAAGCCCTACACCATCAACCCCATGATACCAAACCCTCGTGATACCCTAAACCCTACGCCCACGGCTCCGAGGTTCTGATGCTCCGGAAGCCTTTGGAGATGGGCTCCATCGACTCCGAACTCATTTGCGACCGCTGCTGGCCAGCCTGCCTGCTTCCAAAACCGGATTTCAGGTTGAGTTCGGGTTCGTAGTTTTGTGGGTGGAGCGGTGGGGGCTTGGGGTTGACGGCTTGAGGCTTTTCCTTTGGGTGTCCGACTGATGGCTTCAAATGTGAGCGTGACTGCCAGGAAGACCACCATTGCCCTTCGCCGCCTCTCTGTCGTATCTGGGACTTTACTTGAGCCTTAGAGTTTAGGGTTTAGGGGTTTAGGGTTTAGGGTTTAGGGTTTGGGGGCCTTGGTACCTTTTCGGTTCGAGGTTTCCGGGTTCAGACTTTAAGTCTTGGTTTTGCTGCAGCATTGCCGAAACGGCCGGGAGATGTTGGGAGTTACAGGCTTGGCGAGGCCTGGCTTTGGTGGCGGCCTTACTTGGAGGTTTATGGGTAGTTATAAGTGGGGTTAGAAGTCCCCTAGTATGGGTTATAACTATAGCTACCCTACTTATAACTACTCATGAACCTCAGAGTAGGGCCTGCCAGAGGTGTCATCGTTTCAGCGTTTACTACTCGGATTAGGGCGGCCTTTTTGATTTCATTGGGAAACGGACCCGATGTAGTCTGCATAATATGGGTAGTTGTCTAAATTAGTGTCCCTTGACGGGTCCCTGATAAAGGTGTGCCGTACTATTTGGGCGGGACCGAAAGAGGACCCTAATTTAGAGAACTACCCATAGATGGAACCTCGACACCGGAACGTCAAAACCCGACTCGTGCCCGAAATCCAACCTCCCTGGCCGGTCCAGGTGTTCAATCTCAAGCTGCCCACGCTCCGGAACTTTTGCACCTTTGAAGGCTCCGACTCCTTGAGGGCTGATACAGAAGGCGAGCGCGTTAAAGGCATACCTGCACGGATTGCATGATGCTCCCTAAACCCCTAAACCCCGAAACCCCTAAACCCCTAAACCCCGAAACCCCGAAACCCCTAAACCCCTAAACCCCTAAACGCTACTGCGGTTCTGGTGACCTCTGGGCTTGGGAGATCTCTTGCTCTGGGCTTCGAGGCTCCCAAACCTCGCAGATCTCACCTGAAGCCCTGAACCTTGGAGGCCCAATCAAAAGTATATCTTATACAGGCGATGTATTGGATTACAGAAAATTATAGGTTATGTAATATATCATGCTGTGTGTATATATATATATATTACATGTGTATATATATATATATATATAACAAACATATATATATATACATATTATATTATTATATGTCATAGATGAACTGATCAATGGAAATGAGTGAAACAACACCATCAACCCCGTCATGCAAAACCCGCGCAAGCCCCACAGCAGCCAGTGAGCAATCATCGGCTGCCCACGGGGTTCCATCAAGCTCAGCACCGGAGCTTTAAAGGAACCTGATTAAGAAACCCTGGCCCTATAATCCAATATATTAGGATTCATAGTAAGAACCCCAAATAAAGGCCCAAGGTGGTCTTAATCAGGTTCCTGCAGTAAGTCACCAGGTTGACTGCTTTCTCGTTGTTTTTGCAGTCTCAAAACCGAGCTCCGTGACAGAAGTTCAACTTGTCTGTGAAATCCTGACTTGTTGTCGTCTGGCATGCTCAGGGTGGATGTTTGTACGGTTGAAGAATTGGGGTCTGCAGAAGATCGTAGAAGTTCAGGTGCCAACCGTGAAGCGATAGCTGAGCCTGAATGCCGATCCTGTCCAGGGCGCTTCAACATGATGTGGGCGGCTGTACAACGAATCAAGGACCTTGCGAATCCATGTGTTGCCAAAAGCCCGCTCCGGGCCGATGCTTATCCTTCTGCTTACGGCACTTGCGTGATTTGGGCGGATGCAGGTCGCGTGTAGACGTCTAGGTGATCCCTCAAGGCCCTTGCTGGGTAAGCAATACCCTAAACCCTACAACCCTGAGCCCTTAAACTTTTAAATCTTAAACCCTTAAAGCTTAGAACTCTGAGCCGTTGAACCCTGAGGCCTTAATCACTTCCCCACACACCCCTGCAATCAGGTATACCATATTTATATACATATATATGATGATGATATATAGTAACCTGTATAGCATAGCATAATGTAGTAGATCATACATAGCCTATTCAATTTACAAAGAACTTCAGGACTGCCAGTCCGGACGTGGCCTTTGCGTGCTCTCGGCCGCCACGGCGGCGTCACTCCGACGGGAGCACAGCCTCTTCCAGGCGGTTTGGTAGCAGGTTTGGGGTTGATCCTTAAGGGTTTAGGGTTTAGGGTTTAGGGGTTTAGGTTTTAGGGTTTAGGGGTTTAGGGTTTAGGAGTTTATAGTTTAAATTTAATTCTAAAGAGTTTAGGGTTTAGGGGTTTAGGGTTTAGGGTTTTGAGGTTTAGGGTTTGGGGTTGATTTTATAAGGGAAGTTTGCACTATATCGCTGATGATATAAATCCTGCACTACCCATAATAAGGAATATACCATAATTCCCATAGTTTAGGGTCCCACAGTTTGGGGTTGATTTTAGAAGGAGGTTTGCAGTATAATGTGGGGGCTAAATGATTACCAATACTACTTTGGAGGGTTCCTTTATTATAGCTATAGTATAATGGGCAAACCCCTATTCTAATCATGAAGGCCCCTACAGTTTTATGGTTAGAATTATGGTATGTTACATAGTATATACTGGCTAGCATAGAATGTTCATGTCGTACAGCAAGATGTTGTGGATGCGCACAGTTCGCAAGACTCGCACAGTTCATGTAGAGTCTGGCTTGATCGTGCAACGGAAGATGGCTCCACATCTCTAGGTTTCTTCCTAGGCGGTTGCTTTATGCCAGGACCGGGCTTAGTGCTTTTGGGGTTTAGGGTTTAGGGCTTAGTGCTTTTGGGGTTTAGGGTTTAGGGCTTAGTGCTTTTGGGGTTTAGGGTTTAGGGTTTAGTGCTTTTGGGGTTTAGGGTTTAGTGCTTTTAGGGTTTAGGGTTTAGGGTTTAGTGCTTTTAGGGTTTAGGGTTTAGGGTTTAGTGCTTTTAGGGTTTAGGGTTTAGGGGTTTAGGGGTCTAGGGTTTAGGGCCCACTCTCATGGTTCATTTCTGGTGCTCAGGCGGCCTCCTGTGGGTGTTTGTCGCGAGTCTTCAAGGTGTCGTGCTGGTTTAGGGGTTTAGCGTTTAGGGTTTTAGGGTTTAGGGTTTAGGGTTTGAAGTCAGGGACTCAAAGAGGGAACCCAATCTTGGCCCTGCTGCACCCTTTCAATCCAGTCGAATCTCACCCCCCCCATCTTTCAGTTTTGTCCGAAGGCCTGTCCCGAAAGTGATCGTCTGAGACTGGTTGTGGTCGTATAGACATACTAACGGAGTGTTATGCCAAGGGCTCCATATTCGGACCAAACTGACACTCTAAGTTCTAGTATATCTATGCCAGAATAAAATGAAGGCCCTGAGATCTTCGTGTTTGAGAACTACCCGGCTTCGGAAGGCCCTTCAGCGCAAGCCGAGAGCCTTGGGCCATCCTTCACGACTGGCACCTGGGCCGAGAAGGGGGAGATCATATGAAAACACCGGGCACGTGTCTTAAGAGTTTCGTAGGTTCTGTCAGGTTTTTTGTGCGGCTAACACTGTCTTGGGCCTAAGCTGTCCAAAGTTTGCGGAGTTTGCAGGTTTCGGCATTTTGAAGTTCAGAGTCTCGTGGGTGAGAGTGATTTGACTATATGTAATTCCGCGGTGTTGAGAGGCGGCGGCTTTGGAACTTGGACTCTGCTGGAGCCGCTGAAGAGTTGTAGTGCTTGCTCTACAGGAAAGCCCCTTTGAAGACGGCGTCGCTTCATCTTCGGAAGCCGCATGGAAAAGGGACTGCGCAAGAACCCTAGGGGCTCCCGCTCAGGTAAGCCTCGATGTCGACAGCAGCGTGGAGGATCTGAAGAAGCAGAGGGTCCGCGCCCTAGTCTGAGGAAGCCTTCTTCTGAGTTTTTGTCAAGGCTCCAGAGACTCCAAAACCCCTTAATTAAGGAATATACCTTAAATCACATTCGGGATCCTATTATCATTTATGGTATATTCCTTAGTTAAGGGGTTTTGGGGCTCGAGGCTTGAAGCCCACCTTCCGCAGACAGTTGGATGACCGGTCTGCCTCCGGCGTAAAGATGGGATCGGTTCGTTGGGCTAGACGGCTGCCCCATCGTGAGGTCGTTACCGCTACTTGACTCGGTATGAAGACCGACTTGCAAGCAATCCCGTAAAGTGAATTGCTGCTCTGGAGCCCCCTCACAATGTAGAACTCCACCAGAAAGAGGGCCCCGAAGTAATAAAGCACCTGAATACTTGGCTTCTTTGCATTAAACGAGGGCTAAGCTTTTGTTGGAGGGATGCACATGCTTTTTCGGGCTTCCTTTCGGAAGGAATGGGGGTGGTAAGCAATTGTGGAGCATTAGACTACGGCTTAGGGTTTAGACCTTGGTCCAGACTCTGCCGAACCTGCCCATGTTGCCGGAGGCTGGAGGGGGTAGTCACTCCTCATTCTGTTGACAAGCCACTTGGAGGCCAATATATAGACCATGTACTATAGGCTCCTGATACCCCTATACCCCAAACCGTTATGGTACCCTTTATAGAACCCAGATACGTCCTTCAGAAAGCGAAGCAGTGCTTGCATCCGCAAACATCCAGCCTCGTCTAGTCTCAGCCCTGACCCAAAACCTCAAACACCCCTGAAGCTCTAAGCCCCAAGATCCCCAAACCCTCTAAACTCTAAACCCTTTAACTCCTAAACCCCCGAACCCTGAGAGCACCCAAGACTCCTCATAGCCCTTAAAGAACAGACCCCCGTAAGAAGACCCGAAGAACCCGAGCCTGAAGACAAGAACCGCCCAAGACATCCTGGACAATTCCCCCGCAAAGCCTTGAGAAAGCGACCGTAAACCAAAGTGAACCCCAAACCCACTGAACCCCTAAACGTCCCTAAACCCTATACACCCCTAAAGCCCCGAAACGTCCCTAAACCCTATACACCCCGAAAACCCTAAACATCCCGAAACCCTAAACCCTCAGCCACAACCCAAAACTCTAAACCCTAAACCAGCCAAGAAAGACATCAAGAGCTCCAGGCCGCTGCGAAAGCGGCGCTGCAGCGCCGCGCGCACCTCAAGGAGGACCCGAAGGCGGGAAAAGCCCAGGGTGTAGATTGGAATTCAGGGCTTACGGATTATAGGGTTTTTATGGGTGTTTTGCGGGTTTTGAGGGTTTTTAGGGCTCAAGGGTTTAGGGTTTGGGGTTTTGATTGAATTATAGGGTTTAGGGCTACATTCTTCAGGCTCTACGTAGGGTTGAGTTTGTGGTTTAGGGCCTAAGGGTTTAATTATGGGATTTAGGGCCTTGGAGTCAGGGTTCCATAAGTGAAATTAAGGGTTTAGGGTTTAGGGTTGGCGATACTACAGGGTTCAGGGCTTCCTCTGGAATTAACTATTGGTCTCATGCAGAGTGACTAGAGATTGTATGTAGAGGTTGGGGTCAATACAGGGGGCCTCCATAGTGAGAATAGGGCTTTGCGGGACCCGAAACCCTTAATCCCTAAACCCCAAGCCCTGAACCCTTAAACCCTAAATCCCTTAAACCCTTAAACCCTGAACCCTGAACCCTAAACCCTAAACCCTCAAACCCTTAAACCCTAAACCCTAAACCCTTAAAGCCTTAAAGCCTTGAAGCCCTAAACCCTTAGTATTGTTACGACAAGGAGCCTGAAGGCATGGTCTTGATAACTTCTGGCGGGTAGGGTTTTTATGAAAGTATATTCAACAAAGAGCAGGGTTTAGGGTTCATGGTTTAGGGTTTAGGGGTTTCGTACGATTTTGGGCTGAAGGTTAGGTTTGCGGCTCAGGCTTGTGTTCCTTCGATTCGGGTTTTTTGGTGCGTCGGGTTGCTTGTCCTGCACTCCGAGCGTGCCAAGGGGCAAGGAGACGAGAATTAAGCCTCTGATGATGAGTATATGTTTAGTAGCAGTGTGGTTATTTTTGTAAAAAATGTGCTATTGTTTTTTTCAGCTTTTGCTCGTATTATCTTTTTGTCACTGAGTATTCATACTAGTGTTATTGCTATTCATTATTTGTTAGTATTATCTTTTTGTTACTGAGTATTCAGAGCATTCTGCAGACTGCGAGGCCAAGATCCTGCTGTTTGCTGGGCCCTGGGCACAGCACACAGGCCGGCGGTCGAAGGTTTCTTGCGGATGAAGGGCTTAGGGCTGTACCTATACTATAAGATGTAGGGACTACGGTTTAGGGTTTAGGGTTCAGGGTTTAGGGTTTAGGGTTTAGGGCCCGTACTTGGAGGTTCATGGGTAGTTGCAAGTGGGGTTATAAGTCCCCGAATATAGGCTGTAAGTATATTTACCCTACTTATAACCCCACCTATAACTACCCATGAATCTGAACCTCCAAGTAGGGCGAGTGCTATATTATAAGATACTATAAGAGACCCTCATCACAAACTACAAGGTACCATTGCATATGTCAGTGTGGGCTTTCGGATAAGCTGCGGGGCTTGGCGTTCAGGATACGACGTTTGGAGCTTGAGATCAAGATTTCGTGCTGGGAGTTGAAGATTTCGCCATGAAAGATAGTTTGGGCTTCTTGAGGCTGTCAGCTCTTGTCGAAGCTCGATCTACATGACCTCAGAAGGAATGTGTTCGTGCCAAGGCAGACAGGCTTCGATGCATCGAAGCCCGTAATGCGTGGCGGAAAACCGCAGATCCCGGATACAAAAATGCTCTTTCTCTCCGAATGACTTTGAGAAGGAACCTTACTGTCATGTCCCCCAACAGACAGGAGGTTTTGAATCAGGGATCCTCAGCATCCAGCACCAATGTAGATCCCTAAAAAGAGCCCTAAAAGGGAACCTTTTAAAGGGATCCCTTAAAGCACCAGGTGCGGCGCAGGTCGCCGAGGTCTTGCCACTCATCCTCGCGCGGCACAGCTCGGTACAGGCTGGTGGTTTTCGCGCTTGATCTTCGGATTTCGGATTTTTCGTTGGGTTTAGGGTTTAGGGTTTAGGGTTTAGGGTTTAGGGTTTAGGGTTGAGGATGAGGTAGCCATGGCAAGGACGGCAACGACTGCTATTGCTCCTGCTTCTGCCACTGCTGCAGATATAACGAGCATACACTGCGACCACAACCACCACTGCAACTACTACTACGACGCTGACCACGACTGCCACCACGCACTACCAGGTCACGACTACGAGCCACTGCTACTAACCACCACCAGGAGCGCCGCCCACTAGCTAGCCCTACCGTCAGGTGGCCACCTCCTGGAGTAGCATGTGATTGGCCGAAACCTTGAATCGTGCAAGCGACCCGCTGTGGAGTTCAGGAAAGTGAACCTCCGAACTTTACATGTCTCACCCAGCATGGTTTTCGGATTGCAAGCTTCAAGCTCTATAAGAGAATCCTCCGCGAAGGTCGCTCTCTTCGGTACCTGCAGCGATTTGTCCCTCACCCGGAAGGGTCGGCTGTTTCCGCGGTGCAGGGCGGGTCCCACGCCCAATTATGGTCTTCCGGAACCGGGTTTCAGGGCCTGGGAAGGCTTTGCCTGTCCCGGCGTCATGTTTAGTCCCCAGAGATACCAAAGCCCCTTAATTAAGGAATATATTTAAATCATATTATGGATCCTATTAGAATTTAAGGTATATTCCTTAATGAAGGGGTTTTGGAGTCTCCGGCAAGCCATTCTTCTGCGTGCAAGTCTAACGTCCTGGGTTCATCCCGAAACCTTGGACCACCCCTCACCTCCAAGGCATGGCGTGCTTGCCCAGGATGGGTTGGCACAGGCCGGGATCCTGGGATTCCTTAGGGCAGGCTGTGGCTTCGGTGGAGTCCTCGTGCTTCGTGTCTTTGGCTTTCCAGCTGCGTCTTCTTGACGTCCATTCTACAACTTGGCATGGACTGGTTGGGATTGTCGCATTGTCCTACCGACCATGTGTATGTAGCAATTCTGGAACTAGCGGATCTCAGGCTTTGGGTCCCAAGCTCGAGGAGCCCAAAAGGCATGTGCCCCCTGTGTGACAGAGTTCAAGGCTTCAGGTCAATTGAAAGAATGCAAAAGAGACTCTTGACGCCCCCCTTCTGGGCCCTAGACAACAAAGAGTATGAAGAGTATAACTTAGCGGCCGGTAACCTTTAACCTTTTGGGGCTTATTTAACCCTACCATACTTCAAAAGGTTAAGCTTTTTTTGGGCTAGGGTACTCAACCCCTAAATTAAAATACAAAAGCTTTCAAGCTTTGAGGTGGTCAGCTCGTTCCCTGGGCGCGTGGCCGTGCTCGACCGCCTGGACTTTCGAAGAGGCGCTCAGCATCTTCGACTTCTTTGAGGGCTAGAGTTTAGGGTTTAGGGTTTAGGGTGTTGTACATCCTTCCTCCCCCTGTCGGAGACGCTTTTGTATGTCTTTGAGGGCTTGGAGCTTCGGGTGATGGGGGGGGTTCTCTTTGTAGGATCCTTAGTCTTAGAAGCCTCAGCACAGTCTTACCTTTGCGCTGGCCCTAAGTGCAACGACATGCGCGCAAAGCTTCAAGAGTCTTGAGCCTTTTAAGATGTTGGTGCTTGAAGAGTTGAGATGGCTGTTGTAGGCCTGCTGTCCCCCACGGTGAAATCCTTCTTCCTGGGACCATGGAACCCTAAGCCCGATACTGGCAAGAAGACGAGAGCCACTCGGGCAATAGTGCGACGCCGCCAGCGGAGAACATACATGCAGATGCAAAAAGATGACGGGTTCAGGATGCAGGGCTTCTTTGCCAAGCTGCAGTGTTGCTTTTGCTTCAGCAAATCTTGGGGAGACCCTCACTTTCTGGCAAGGCTTAGTCAAGAGGGTCATGAAAGCTTGCCTTCGAGCTGCTAAAGCATCGAAGGTTCATGATGTTGCGTGTCGAATCCAAGGATAACATATGAGTGGACGGAGGGGAAGGAGAGGTGAATCAGTTGTCATAAGGGTTTCTCCGGCAGTGAAGCCCCCTAACCCGCGAAGCCCTGAACCGTAAAGAAGCCCTGTTTTCCTGAGACTATCCGGGGTTTCCTAAAGTGGCGCACAACAAGGGGCCTGAAGACTTGCAGGAGGGTTTTGGACTGTATACGATGCTGTAGTAGTAGAGGGGCCGGAATACTTGTTAGAGCAGGGTTTGGGGGAGAGGGGGCGCAGTATGCTATGGTCATGTAGGGACTACAAGCTCGAAGGTTTCTTGGTTCGTATTTCTTCAGACCCCTGCATTCCGTCCAGCAGGCGTGGACTTTCTCCTGGCGCCCTTCAATGCTGAGCCCGTTGGACAGCAGGTCGGCTCGGGGAACCTCTGTTTGTGATGCGGGCTCTTAATTCTTAATGACAGTTGTTAACAGTGATAATAACAACAAGACAGATCGCATAGTATTCGGAATAGTAGCAATAATACGAACACCGCAACAGCAATAATACCGATAATCATACTACTAAGCGTAATGATGATAAATACAGGCCCTTCTGGAACCAGGGGGTTCGTGGTCAGGCGCCTGCTTTACAGAGCTCTTCGGCTCGAACTGGGCTTGTAAGCCGCAGAGAGGAAAATGGGAGGCTCCGAAAATAGGGAACCCTAAAATAGTACCCTGAATAGTAGGACCTTATGACAGGGACCCCCAAAATAAGGCCCTAAACCCTAAACCCTAAACCCTTACCCTAATTTTCGGAAACTCCCAAAGATCGGGGCTGTCGGAGGAGAGTCGCGAGGGATCTTTTGGGAAGATGCCCCCAAGTTCCCAAGGGCTCGTCTTTCCTTGGAGAGAACCTATATGGGTAGTTTTCTAAATTAGGGTCCCTTTGGGGGTCCTGTTTATAAGGGTGCCGTACTATATTGGTGACCCAAAAAGGGACCCTAATTTAGAGAACTACCCATATACCTGTAACTGAAAAGACCTACCTTTCTAGGGTTCCTTATTATGGTTTCTATATGTAGTTCCGTAGATCTTTCCGGTTACAGGTAAGCCCTAAACATTGGGCTTGCCAAAAGGTGCAGGGCTTCGCCCCCTAAACCCAAACCCTAAACCCTAAACCCGACACCTCAAACCCGAAGCCCGAATCTGCCCTGAAGCCCTCAGGATGCCCTCCCAAGCCGAAGCTCTGAAACCCTATAAAGCCCTTATAGGGTTTAGGGTTTAGGGTTTAGGGTTTAGGGTTTAGACCCCGAAGCCCAAGGACCACCGAAAAAAACCCTACCTAAACCCAAAAAAGGCCCAAGGCTCGTATTAAAATGAAAGCACCTAGAAGCCCCGATGCCCTGAACCCCTACCTGAGACCAGACGACCCCCTTAAACTCCTACAGCCCCAAAGGCCCCCCGAAAGGCCCCCGTAATTTACGGGGGCCAAACAGAATGTCTTAGACTCTTTTGGGGTGGCTCCTTCTTAAGATAAGTATACTATAAAACTACCCCCAAACCCCTGATTCTATCTCTTTTGGGGTGTTTCCTTCTTAAGATAACTATATTCAAAAATACCCCAAAACCCCTAGTCTATCTCTTCTTCTTTTTTTTGGGGGAGGCGGGGGGGGGGGGG
>CAJNDV010036487.1:0-18438 GCA_905221635.1 Symbiodinium sp. CCMP2456
GATCCATCGGCCTATCTCCACTTCATACACGCGGGTCAAAGAGTGAGCAGTATTATTCTTATTATGATTAGCAGTAGTACGTAGTAGTAGTAGTAGTAGTAGTAGTAGTAGTAGTAGTAATAGTAGTAGCAGTACTACTAGTAATAGTAGTAATAATAGTAATATTAATAGTAATAGTAGTAATAGACTAATACTAATTAGTAATGGTAGTAGTAGTAGTAGAAGAAGAAGAAGCAGTAGTATAGTAGTAGTAGAAGTAGTAGTAGTAGTAGAAGAAGAAGTAGTAGTAGTAGTAGTAGTGGTGGCAATTGTGAAGTAGTAGCAATTGTGGCAGTAGTGGTAGTAGTAGGAGTAAGAGTAGCAGTGGTGGTGGTGGGAGTAGTGGTGGTGTTGCTGGTGGTGGTGGGCGCAATAGCAGTAGCACTAGCAGTGGCAGAAGGAGTAGCGGTAATCAGTCTGCTGCGACAGCTACCAGTACGTTTCGGAACCCGGCAAGAACTTAAGGGTCCAAACCAACGGACGTCTCCAGCTTTAGGATGTAGACAAGGAACGCACTGAACCTGATCGACATTCGCCCGCCCAGATCTGAACCCGTACGCACTGACACCGCCGAAAATTATGAAACGCCCCTTAAGGCTCCTCACGGTCTCCACCGGCGCCGGCATGCGCTCCGGTGTCGGAGCACCTCGCAACACCGGAGCACCCTCCAAGAGGGAGAAGTCCTCCAGGGCTGCTGCGTGTCAACAGCAACCGTGTGCGCGGAGGATAAGAACCATGATGTCAATGGGGAGTCTGAGGTTTATCATGAAGAGAGATTGAGGCTGGTACAGTATGTGCTGGGCGGCGCTGCTCGCTTGATTTTTGACAGGAAGACCATGAAACCAACAAATTGCCACGCATCTGGCTGGTGGTACCGGGCGGTGGTAGAGTTTTAAACCTGAAGCTCAAGGCCCGACGCCACGTAGCTGCACCAAGACAGTCTGCCTTTCAGGCAAGCACGCAGCTGAACCATCCCAGATGGGTGCCAGAAGTCAGGATAGAAGCTGGAGGAGTTTGAGTTATGGTGGCCCACAGCCATAGTCGTACAAGACTACTTATCACTTGAAAGTCCGACAGTCTCCTTGCCGCCAGCGCCCCCCATCATGCAGGCCTCCAGGAAACCCCACCTCAGCCGACACCCGGTACAAAAGGAAGCTAGTGATGAAAGGCAGCATCCCTGCTGTCAGGACCCCCCGAGGCCACGTCCGCAAGACTGACTTCCACAAATGTGGCTTTCCGAAGTCTTTCCAAGCTGTAGCAGCACTGGGAGCAGCAGCAGCAGCAGCAGCAGCAAAAATAATCGCAGTGACATTCGCTGAGGATTGCTTAAGTGTCACAACTGTCACAGCCACGCCGCACCAGCTCTTCGGCAACTTCAGCCTTGGACCAAAAACTGTTCTGGGTCTTATGTGTGATCGGCCCTTATCACTCGGTGATGAGGGTTCGCGGTTCAGCCTCCAGGGCTCGCGGGTTGGATGTGGGTTCGGATTCAGATTCCTCTCGCTACAGCAATCGTTTGAAGTAATCAAGAACCCGGTGCTCCGCGATTGTCTTTCGACTGTAGCCGTTGCATCCACACTTGTCATGGTCATGGATTTGAGTGCATGCCTCGCGAACTTTCCAAACATTCAGTGCAAACAGCCTAAGCTTTTGCACACCAAGCGCCCTAAAACCTCAACCACATGTCAATGCATCGGGCCAACCTTGGGGCCCTGGCTTTGTAATCCTGGTGGTCTCATGAACCCCGCAAGGCCCGAAATCCACCCTTACTTTGAGTCAGCATGCATGGCTGCACTGAAGAAGGCGCTGGCGCCGGGCTGCCAGGAGATCCTTCGTTGCCAGCGATTCAAGATGGGATAGCGGTTGTGGCCCACAATGGGGTGGAGAGTATGAACTCCGGATTGGGGGCTTCTCTGCAGGGTCCCTTGTGGCGCTGTGGGCGTCATGAGGATGTTTTGCACCGTTTCTGCGAGCCGCCCTTGGTCTGAAATCCTCCCAGCAGCTTAGGAGAGTTCCCTGAAAATTCTAGAGCGACCGCATGATGATCCCAGGCCAACATCAAAGCCTCTCGATTGCTCTGCTTTGCAAGCACGCACACACACACACACACACGTAGCACTGATTCCGTACTTGCTTGCAAGAATGTTTATGAACCTATGCAGGTACGAACTGTAAGAAAGGGTGCAGCACCGTCTGGCACCCAAGGGACCCCGACTTTAACTGCATGGCCCTCAAGATCAGCAGCATGTGTGGCAGGAGCAGCCCTGTTCAGTCTGGGTTTTTGACTTAAGGTGGTAAAACCTACACCCCAATCCTTGGAATAGCCACAATCGCTGGCCCTAAACAGCAGAACTGATGTGCCAAGATGTGCCATGGGCTCTCCGCCTGCCTGAACAGGCAAGGCAGCTGCTCCGTCCGCCTCCTTGAGGTCAAGGGGGTTTGAAGGCAATGTTGGGCGCCTACAGTTCATGGAAAGCGAAGAGGGCGACCCTCCAGTTAATGCCTACAGTGGCTCCAGTCGTCATCCTGCCTGCTTTTGCCCGGTGTTTCGCTCCACAGACTCGTCTGGGCCAGGTTATGAGGGGCTTTGTGCATCGGGCCTCATGGACAGCCAGAAATCATGAGGAGCTGAAAGCCGCTGCGGTGCGACATCACTCTTGCAGCCTGGGTGCCGCAGCTGCCAGGGCACGAATCAGCCTTGGCAGAAACTGCCATGTCGACAATTATTATCATGATTCTTTATTGTTGGTATTACCATTACTATGTCATTCACAATTAAAATTGCTATTCGTTCATTCGCAAACATAATATATGAATACTCATTATTAACATGAGTATCAGCATTAATATTAATATCAGTACAAACAGCGTTATTCCTGCTCTTCTTCTTACTATTACTATCATTGGTCTTGTTACTATTGCTTAGTACTGTTAATATTGATATCTGTCGGCTCATGAAGGCCAAGTCGTTTGGACAGGAGAAGTCCTGAGAAAACAACTCATACGCGAACATGAGGCTTTAGGGGCTATAGGTTTAGGGTGATCGGCGTCTTGGGGGTACACGGTCACCGTACGACAGCAGATTCGGTCTTGGTAACCTTCCAGAACCGGGTGCGAGGTACAGAGTCTAACAAAGAAGTCTTAGACAGCCATCTCTGGAGGTTTATTCTGTCAAGTAAACCGTTTGAGCTTGCCACCTGCAATCGCACAGGTTGCAGAAACAGCACTACGTAAGCCGCAATAGATGTTCCACGTAACATGTTGAGGCAAAGCTGGCACAGCGGACCAGCTACAGACCCGCTTGATGAGGGACAGGCTGAAGCCTAAATTAAAAGCAAACATGAAAAAGCGCAACTTGGTGGGTCCCCAAGAGCTCCCTGCCTCACGTCTGGCGCTCCAGGCCTTGGTTCGCGGTTTCGGGTCTTTGGCTTCAAGATGGCTTCAAGGCTTATCGGGTAATCCAGGCTTACATCTGCTACTGCATGTCCTCTACATTCTCCTTCCTGGGTGGAGAGATCAGCAAACAGAGAATGCATCTTCAAACGAAGCCTCTGCAAAGGACACAGAGGACATGAGCTGAGCGGAATGAGCTAAGCCAGGACAAGCATCAGTGCAACTCAACAACTCAGAAACCCTACCCTGTGACGTACAGCAATCTTTCGATTACAACAGACAGGTTGTGTCCAGCACCCGATGCAACCTCGAAACTCCAGCTCAGAACTCGAAACGAGGAGAAAGATACGAGCGCCCTCAGGCCAACACTCTGTTTCTGAACAGTACTTGTGCGAGACGGGACCGGATTAAGGCATACCCCTGCACACGCGCACACACACACACACCCCCACACCCACCCACATATATACACCCAAACAGACAAAGAAACAACTACGACATTGTCTTGGTCTCATGCCATGGCCCTCAAAATGCTTCCCTGAACCAACACGAGGTATGATGCTTAAGCACACTGGTGTTGGGCTTTCAATTATTTCTTGATTTGCCGGAACTGCAGATGCCCTAACCCCTATACCCTGACCGCTAGAAGCCATTGGTGTCTCAAAAGCCCCGGTGATGGCATCGAGTCGCTGCTTCGCCAGGGCAGCCTCAAGCACTGCCCGCTGCTTCTCTCTGACCTCCACAGCCGGTGCGGTTTTTTGGATTCGGGATCGAAGTTCCTAAACTGTTACCTCAAACCCTAAACACTAATGAAGGGGCCTTAATAATTCGAATAAGGTTTTGGGGCCCATTATAGTATATTTATACTAAAGAACCCCCAAAATAGTAGTTGGCTTCATGCTCAGCGGTGAATTCAATGTGTAACGAATGCTTTCGGCTCGCACAAGTCGACAAGGCCCCAATGCTGATTGGGACAGTCTGGCCGTCTGGCCTAGCCCAACTGAAACCTTCAAGTTGCGTCTCTTCAACTGGGCAGCCGAGTAACCCATAAGCGAAAAGGGCTCCCTTTTTTCTGTTTTGGGACAAGTGACAAGGGTGGTTTTCAGCAGGGCTTGATCATGGATGTTGCTAACAAAACTGCTGTTCCCGCATAGTCAGCTCGCCCCGCGAGTGGCCACTGGTGCTGCCCAGTGCTATTCTCGGGCGCTAATGGTTTCGCGATGATTCGTACAATCATCATGTTGGCAGGGAAGCACAGAATCCGGGTTAGGACTGAGAGAAGCTATGTAAAGTTTGCCCATCGGTTTCCCTAAATGATGCCACGCCCTGAAATGCAAAAACCAAACCCTAAGCCCCATATCCTCACATATCCCGTAACATGTAGCATGGCGCACATGGCCTATCGAGTTGGAGCCATTCTTTGGCTTTAGTCATCAGAAAGGCTATTCCCAAAAAGGGGATAAGGGTGGTAGTGGGCAGCCCAGTCAAAGACACGGAGCCTGGCGTGGAGGAGCCGATAACTCTTCGCCCACCCTGGCAGCCGTCGGATGAAACTGGGGTTTACCACGAGCAAAATTCACTCAAATTAAGTAGGTCGTGTCAAGGTCTGGGCATCACCAACGGCCAAATGGACGGCGAGTTTGTCTGTGCGTGCTACTGCGGGCAACATCCTCCGGTGAGTCGATAGGTGTAGACAAACATTTACACGTTTATTAGCTGTAGGGTGGTGTGGTGTGCGTCAAGCTGCACATTCGGTCATCCACATGCCTCTGCATTCCTTTCTGTTTGTCAGCTCCGTTGGGTCCTTCCGGCAAATACGAGCTTGTCCAGCTCAGGGCCACATCGCTGGACAAATTCTAGCAACCAAGGGATCGATTGAGCAGTTGGCTCATGAGACAGGGACAGGGTGCAACCAGCGAGTCAACGAACGCTCCTGCGGATGTGTCTACAGAAAGAGAGAGAATAAGAGAAAGAACTGAGAGCAAGCGAGGAAGAGAGCGACAGATGGGGAGACATAGAGAGAGACAGAGAGAGAGAGAGAGAGAGCGAGCGAGAGCGAGAGAGAGAACAAAACAACAGAACACAAAGACAGCAAACACATCGTCTTGAGTCTGGGCCCCGAGCTGCGACCACTGGAACTCCGCAAAGTCAAGCCAGGCGGTGGCATCACCTCTGCAGTGAACAACATCCAACAGGGGTTTACGCTCTCACAACTCGGACAAGCCAGGCGACGATACAGGGGTTCAGTGTTTAGTGTTCGCAACACATCTCGGAAACACTGGCCCAGCCGAAGTCCGGCTTCATGCTTTGCCCTTCGAGCAGGAGTGGCGAGCAGAGATGCTCTGTTTAGAGTGCGCTCTCCTTTCTCTAGGATTTTCGTGATGAGAAGCCCCAAACCAGGCAATCTAGGCACTGCTTTCTCCAATCCACAACGAATCCGCCCCTTAAACCCTAAACGCGACATACCCAAGAGTAGAACGTATGATTATGAAAACATTGCAAAATCCCCCCTCACCCCCAAAAAAAGGCTGAACCTCCACAATGCCCAAAACCTGAAGCCATGCTCTCGATATGCCCAAAACGATCTAAACGCTGAGCCGCTAAACGCAAAACATCCGCAATGTCCAACAATGATCAATGCCCCTCGCGTGGAATTCATAGCAGCCACATGTCCTAAACCCCAGCCCTACGGCATTTTTCAGCATGGGCTTGGATTGTGTGCCCCACACTCCTCCCTTAATCCTCCATGAAAACTCCGAGCCGAGCCTTCCGACTTCTGGCAGCGCTCTCGAAGGGCTGCAAGGCGTGCCTCAGTCGGCTGTGGAGGAGCCGAGGAGTTCATAGCAGGATGTTGCAGGGCTCTTTTCTTCCGGGGCTTAGGCTAGGGCACAGGTGTAGGGACTGGGGGGCGGCTGTCTTGCTGTGTACCGCTTGCGCCGAGCTGCATGACATTTCAACCTGCAGTTTCCACAATGCCGTTGCCTCAAATGACCGATCTGCAACAGCCGCTGCATGGTGCAGCAATGAATAACAAAACAGACAAACAAAGTCAGAAGTCAAAATACGAGATACTCTGCCCCAGCAATGCAAGCGACATGACGCCAGCTTCTGGTGTAAGTTTGTATCAGTACCCATGCCACAAATTCAGGCAGAAGCTCTACCCGAAAAAACGTTCACAGTCCGTAACATAGACTGCCCTCATGTCCCACCCGCTACATGCCGCTACATAGGCTGCCCTCATCCCAGAGGGTCTTGAGTCAGCATTCCGCGGCTGGAGACTGCCCCGCATTATGCACAAGGTGGGTAAACTTGAGATGGGAAGAATGCTTCAGGATTTCCAGCCGCCAACAAGCCGTGCAAGCATGTCAGTATGAATTCTGAGGCGATCGCATTTCTGCAAGCGGTTCCCCAGCTAGGTGCACGGAGCCTCGGTAGACAGAAACACAAGCCTTCGGTATACCGAAGGCCTCGTAGGGAGCGGGTTTCAAACTCCCAGAACTCGGATGATGCAGACGAAGGCTTCGTGGGTTCGTCGGTTCATCTCGTGACGGTTCAGAATTGTCTTGCAGTCGAAATCACTGAAGCTGCGCATGCATTGGCATGGGTGTAGGGAAAAACCAAACAGCTTCAATCGCCCTTGAAGTAGCGGTAGAAAGATACCAAGCAATAAGCTCGTCAGGCGCCCAGCGGGCATCACCGGTGGGTGCCGGAAGATGCTTTTGCAAGTGTGCATCTGACTCGTGGGGTCAGGTCTTGAACAGAGGGCAGCAGCAGGCCCAGGGCAGCATGCCGGGCAAGCCGGAAACAAACCAAGAGCCCAGCACTTATGGGCAAATAGTTTTGTTTTTTTTGGCATGCTTAAAACATCAAAACAAATCAGGTATTATGGGCAAATAGTCGGAAGCTGATCCTGCTAACAGGCCAGGTTATTAACTTGCCGCATGCAGATGTGCGCAGCTTGAAGCCCTTACTGGGGCCTAGACACATTTTCTGCGTTTCGCTGGGCATCTTGCCGAATGGCCGTCTTTGCCTAACGAGTCCACACCGATTACGAAGGTGGTGCAAGGACGGTAGCACGGCTCTGATACTGATCAGCGCCGTGCTTCCATCCTTGCACCTCCCTTCTGCAAGCTTTGTACATCCAGCTCGAGCTGTATGCCAGTCATCGAATTGCCAGCTCTGGATTAGTTTGATCTCGCCCTGCAAAGTGGCGAGTCCTGCAGTTCCGTACGCAGGCTCTGGATCTCTTCAGCTTGCTCGCTCGGGGCTGCGACAAGCGCATCGCGCAAACAATCGACAATCGTGCTGACATCTTCGACAATCATGGCCTTGGCATGGGAGCCAAAGTTAGCTGATGCGGCCGAGCCTTGATCCCGGCCCGTGGCTGCGGGGCTGCGAGCCCCGAGACAGGTCCGCAGCTCAGCAATGCCGCATGAGGCAAACAAAAAGAAACAAAAAGAAAGAGCACTCTCGGGGCATCGGTCGCCGAAAGACGAAGCAGTGAGGCATCGTGCGGAAGGTTTGGCTGGAAGAGACCGAAAAAGGCCTGGTTGCTGACAGCTGCAGATGGCCGTATAGCAAAGACCTTCGTGTCCAAGCTCTGCCACTTCAATGACTTACACCCCCTTGACACCCATGCCATTGCCGTCGTGGGCACAGCAACGAGAAAGTCCTCCCAGGAAGAAGTACTAGTTCCGTGTCTACTTCGCCCACACAGCTTTCCTGCTCAAGGTTCGTCGGCGACTGGCAAAGCTCATGGGCACTCTTGGCGGCAGGTTTCACCCCAATGAACTTGACGTTCTTCGCGTCGACGTATAGCGGGCGCCGACAAGCACTTGGCTTCCCAGAGCTTCTTGGTCGACCGTATAGGTATCACGAGCCGTGAGAGGCACAAACTTTGAGCCACAGCCACCAGTGGACGGTGAATTGCCGGGCTCGCATCACATGGTTCTTACACAGCTTCCTTCAGAGAGTACAGCGCAAGAGGGGCTCTGTTGTGAGGGGCTAGCGATATCGTAAAAGCAACGTATGTTTATCAAATGCAATGTGAAGCTGACCGCATATTGCAACTGGTTGTTGCAATGTGATGGTGTGCTTTCTCTGTAATTTGCTGCAGCCTGAGTGTTGCGTGTTGGTGGCACTTCGGTCTAGCACGAACCACGGCTGTACTTTCCGATCCTCCTTCCGCATCATGGCAGAAGAAGGTACCTTCATGCCAGACAGACCCACGCCTTGACCTTCCGGGGAGCCTTGACATTAACAAATGCAGCTGGGTAGCTGCGCTGGCGTCGGCATGATTGGCAAGAAGTCCGGCCTCAAACAGGATGTAGGTGGTGTCATGACAACAAGTTCTGCTGCGGTCGACGATATAGATTACACTACGTACAGATGTCCAGGTCACAGGCGTTGCGCTGGTGCATGCTGGTGCTGGTGGGGCTGGTGATGCTGGTGCGGCTGGTGGCGGGGGTGGTGGCGTTGGCGGTGGTGGCCGTGGTGGTGGTGGTGGTGGTGGTGGTGGTGGTGGTGGTGGTGGTGGTGGTGGTGGTGGTGTGGTGCTGCTGCTGACGTTGCTTCTACTTGTGCAGCTGGTATTCGTGGTGGTAGTGATGCTGGCTTTGGGGGTTGGCGGCTGCTGGTACCTGCTGTTAGCGGTGTCCTTGTGATTGTTGTGGATGTTTTTGCCGTGGTGTTGTGGGCGCCGTTTTGGCACCGGTATCCTTACAAGTAATCAGATAGTCATGCCGCTGTTGCAAGGATACTGCTCTCCTCTTTCTCCCCCTTCCTCGTGGTCAGTGGCATGATCAACACCGCCCTTCCGCACTATCACCATCCTCGACTCGATGCCATCAGCTCACCGCTAGCACACTAGCTCATCGCCACTGATCGTCCTGTCCATCGCATCGGCCGACATCATCACCGTGGTTGCCATCGCAACCACTTCTGCAACATCTTCCTACAACTACTGCTCTGGCATGTCATGCTGCCACTGATCTAGCCCAGAGCGAAACTTACAGACAGCACTGAGAGCTCTGCTCCGGTAACTCTGCCTCGGCTCTAGTCCCGTTCAGTTTCCGGTTTGCTGCACGGGCCCGTCTTGGAGATCAGGGTTTCGACCCTTGCGGAACCGAGATGATATGGAGAAGTCTACATGAGCGTCTGATCTCATGCACAGTGCGGGTTGCTTGGGCACAGCAGCTACAAATTCGAAGATACCAGCATACACACATGATGCCATAGAACAAGCAAACACAAAAATGTTTGGGTTGCTGCAGGGAGGGATGTAGGTCGGCAGGTCGGTGTAGGGTATACTTACCTACCTGCTTCCTGCCTGCCTAGCCAACTAGCTAGCGACCTCCCCCACCTACCCAACCTGCTACGGTAAGAGGGAAGCGCAGAGGACGACGACGTTTAGGTGGCCGCATCACCATGATAACCATCACCATCGGGATCACGAGTCATCACGATCAGCAACATGGATAGTCTGCGACTCTGAAGATGTCCGCGATGAGGAACAATATTAAGAAACAACAACCGTAAGCATGGCCGTCTCTCCAGACTCATTATGCTCATGCTCGCCATCTTCTCCGGACCTGGCAGACCTTTAGGACCTTTAGGACGTTTCGAAACCCCAGAATCACCAACGAGGGACTGGTATTGACTGGTGTAAGATGCTGGAAGTCGAACCCAGTCAACCGCTGGTGGTTAAGAAGCGGGATTCAGGCACCTGAAACTCCAAGCCAATGGTTTTGACGGATTCCCGGATGCTTCTCTGGGCCCCGACCTGGAAGGTGCTAAGTTGTGCAGCAGCGGCGGCCGCCGCCTGACAGACGATGCGACACTACTCGCGCCGCAGTCGAGATTTCTGCTCGCTGGATCTCCGGTGTATTTCATTTTCAGAAGGTCAAATATGTCACACAATACATAGGCATTACACATAACTCTAGCAACATTTCGGCGACGATGGCCTGGGAACATATCTTGAACACTCGCCTTCCTCCTGTTTCTTGTGTTTCTTGCTCTTCGGGGTCCCCTTCTCTGACTTCATGGACATGACATGCCATCCGGTCCGACCTGCCAAGCATCTGGCGACGTGACAAATTCCTGGCGCGAGAAGCTTGCAGGACGTTTGGGAAAGAGCATCCAACCGCACGACGATTTAGCAGCTCCACGGTGAAGAGGTCTCAAAGAAGGGCCGCGGCATTGCTTTCCATTTTGGCTTTTGGTCTCTTACTTGGTAAGAGAAGAAAGGCTCATAAGTCCCGTGCATGAGTCCCGTGCCGAGGACGAACCCGGAAAAACCGCTGCGTTCTGCGGAAAGCCACCATTCTTGCCAGCTTCGCAAGTCTGAGCTCCTTCTCTGGTCTCCGACCAGGGCTCGGGGCTCAGAGTCTATATATAGAAAGAAATATAGATAGATTGATAAATAGGTAGACAGAATCAAGAGCTGAGTCACTTAAACAATAGGGTCCTGGACATCGGTCGTTACAGCCTGCTGCACCCCATTTCGAAACCAAGTTGAACCTAGAGCTTCTTATAGCCCTTTGCGAACCCCTCCTAGACGCAACTTCATTACTACGTGAAGTTTTCGCACCCTCCAGAAGCCCAATTTCCAACTGTGTGGCACAACCCACTATCCAGATCTTAAGTGACTCCAATGCAGCACCGGCCCACTTCCTTGTTTAGCAAGCCGTTTGGCCCTCTGGTTGGTTCTTCTAGAACTGCCGCGTGCCTGCTCGGGCCTTTTGGCAACCTTACGGAAGAAGCGGCGTCTTGGCGGTGCATCGTCTGCCTGGCACGGTGAAGGGCGAGCATAGGATTCAGGGCAGTGGGGTTTTAGAGCGTAGTCGCATAAATCTTGTGTGGATGTTAGATCTTCGTTATGGCTTTAGACTTCAGGTAATATAAAAACTAAAGCTTTTGGGTCTCTACGCGTCGGCTTTGATGCCTGCAGCCTGCAGGATTTCTAGGGGCTCCTGGCCCGGGACATATAGAAGATACACCAGGCTTCGTCGACAAATTGTCAGCTACAGGCGCAGGGCGAACTGGCAAGAGCTGTGAGAAATCTTTCCAGGGTTTCTAGGCTAGAGGGGCTTGGGGTGTAGCATCTGGCCAGTGGGTTCAGGGCCAACCACATTCTCTACGAAGGTTTTGCGCGCGGACGCATGCTGCGACTGGAAGTCGACAATCCCGGAGTACTGTATTTTACCACCTCCGGACGTAGACTGGCTAAACGGCAGTGCACCGTATGAAAGCTCCAGGCCAACTCAGAGCCGTCACCATCCCACCCACATACACACACACACACACAAAGAGAGAGAGAGAGAGAGAGGAAATGTCATGTCGAGCAACCCAATATCATTAGCCCTGAACTCGTTAAGTCGTAGCCTCGTGCGCCACCCAGTGACGAAACCGCCGACGGCGCAACGAAGCCGCACCGTGAAGCGATCTTAGCAGGTTTTGCACAAAGGCCAAGCAACTCGCCTGCAGGACACGAAGCCCGATGATCGCCCTGTAGGGGATCAGTTTCAACTGCCACTAGAATCACTGGCTGCATTCGTCCATTCAGACTCGCGACCGCCGCGGCAGTGGCACGACGTCTATCGGGAAAGCCTCTCGAAGCCGATGGAAGAAGGCTCGGTGCTCTTCGGCGGTTTTTGGTGGACTAGCCGAAGCTCCGTCATCTAGTCAGGGATCTGAAGTCTACGCTGGGTAAGAGCTTGCAGCTCAGGGCAGGGTCTCGGCAGCTTCAGGTGCGATGCCTTGGAAGCTTCATAGAGTTTGGCCTCGTGCGACCCTATCGAAGGATCTGGAATCTAGAATCTAGAACAGCGAATACCTGACATGCCCCAACTTGTCAACTTGTCATCCGGACCAGCTGGCCTCCTCGAGCAGTGCACCGTGGTTGTCCTTCACACCGATCAAGCCCACAGCATCCTGCCCGACAGCATCAGAATTTCAGATTCAGGGGCATTGGATCTCCGCCCTGAATCCTCGGTGTGTCGGATGTAGCCATCGCACGGCCTTAATGCTAATGCTACCTCATGCATGCGAACAGGCTTCTGGAGATGATGGTCTGAACCCAAAAAGCCAACACTTGACACACGGTGTTAGATGGCATCTCTTGAGCCTCGTAGAAGTCCGGCACCGCCTCTGGCCAAACAGCAGGCTCCTTCCTGCATGCGGCTCAAATGCAACTCTTCCTCTCCATCACATGTAGAGATTTGTGGTTGCACACTGCTGGGAAAGACTTTCAGACTAGCTCTGGTGTCACATCCTATCGGGGTCCAGCAGACCGCTTAGGCAGCGACCGTGGAAGCGCCCAGACTGCTATAACTCCTGAGTAGATCTGATTCCACCCTACGCAAAAACAGGACGGCCTTAGGCTTAGGATGCGCTGCCTGCCAACATCACCGAAACCCCGAAGATCCCCGGCGGTCAAGAGCTCAAACTGGCCTCTTGGCCGGGCTTCGTGACCTGCTGGGCCTGCATGTTTGAGTCGGGCTACTCATCGGCAAACCCCAACTTGAGGGCAATGGGTTCGGAGATTGCCTCTGCGACCTGGTTCGGCACAAGCTTCAAGCTCGGGTGCAAAGTGCTGCCATCATCCGGAGCGCCAAAAACACAGCAGCCCCAGGGCCACGCAGGCACCCAGCCACCCACCTACTGGAATTCGGTGATGAACGCGAAGCTCGCCCAGCCTGCGCCTGAAGCTCTGAAAGCCTCTCTCCAGAGACGCCACCTGAGACGTGTGCCAAAGTAACATCCACAGATCCGTTCTCACCAGACACCTTTGTGTGGAAGTTTGACAGCCAGCCGATAGCTTCGAGCTTCTTGTCAGCCTAAGGCTTCGCGTGAGAATAGCTAAAGCTATCCACACGTATACGTTGACAATCCTGGTGGCTACCTGGTTCGAGTGGCTGTACACAGTACGTCGGTCCACCGACCGAAATCCAAATCATAGTCTTAAGCCTGACATTCGAAAACGAACGGATCCTAAAACAAAACCCTCAAAGCTGAAGCTTCTGCGTACCAGGCGCTGCATCGGTATCTGTTGGCACGGCAGGAGGCGGCAGGTCCATGGCATCTCTTCCAAGAAGAGGTTCTTGAAATCAGGAGTCTCTTATTTAATTTAGCCGTTGTTTGAATAAGAATGCTACTCTCCTACACCTTAGGGTCTTGCATAGGGTCCACTCGCTTGAAATTTGGCAAACAGGTCATAACATGAAAAGGCTGGCTATCCCAATGCCAACAAAAAGAAACATCATCATGAGCGTGGCTGCTGCGATCGCAGTAGCCTGTTCAGGGTGTGCGGGCGACAGTAGCAGTCGTAGTTGAAGTTCTGCTGCGACTTTTGTTTCTACCGGGATCCTTAGGAAATTCTCATTTGGCTAGAACAGTGCCTCGCCGTGGGCGTAAGGAGGTCTCGTCCTGCAGGTTTGGGGGTTCGGGTTCGGGCCTCAATGCCAGGCCACGCGATGATGTCAGCCAAGAGAGAGCGGTACATAAAAGCCTAACAGTAACAATGCAGGGGTTCGGAGCATGATGGTTCCTGCCGCTTCTACAACAGGTCAAAAGGCGTTTACAGGACCAGAGGGCCAGAGGGCAAACTTCTACTGTTGTACCTTTGCATCGGTCCGAAGATATAGACCTCTCATTGCATTCCCTCGGTAAGCAGCATGCTCCGTCTAGTTTGCAATAGTCCCATGGAAACTTGGGCACGAAACCAACAGCGAGTGCTGTCACCACAAACAGCCTCACAGCAAAAAAACAACTTATCGCACAAGAAGAACGTTTCAAGGCGGACAGACATCAGATGAAGAACGGGCTAAATCCTGAACAAAAACTGATGGAACCCATTGCCTGAGCTTGAGGCTCAGCTTGGCGCTCACACCCCCGGTGGAAATGTCAGTGTCTCGGCCTCGGTGCAGCGCAGCGGCACTGAACTCAGGGATATCGTACCCCGAGTTCGTGTCTAGGCAGATCCGTTTCCTGTTCCCGACCACCAGCCTGGTTTCAGAAATGTGTGATGACCCGCCATCGCCGATCGAGGGAGAAACGTGTGATCACCTGGCATCGCCTAATGAGCTGGCGGCTGTAGGGAACGTGTGATCACCCGCCACTAAGGAGCTGTGCCCGCTGCATTCACGCTGCACCTCACGAAGCGGCAGCTGTGACCACCTTGCTACCTGGAGCGAGGTCGATCTGCTTCGACCTTTCTGCTGCGAGTTTCTGAATGTTCGATCGACACGACAACCACTGCAGTCGCTACCATCCAACAGTAGTGCCATCTTGACGGCCGTGATTCCCATGGCTTCGCAAAGCCCCCAGACCCGAAGCTCAGCAGGTTTCACTTTTTCTCTCGCTTTCGTGAGCCCATCATACAGGCTACCTTCTGCAGTGAGTTCTGATTTCCGATATCGGGATGGTGACCATAATTCCAGTGTGTATGCAGAACGTAGTGGATTCACACGGTACCGACTTTCTAACTCCAAAATCTACTGACTAGCTACCGCCCTTAAAGCTTGCAATGGACTTTCCAATTAATGCACTTCATTATCATCTCGGCCCCGTGATAGCAACAAGGACCTTGACCTGGCTTGCGTGGACTGGCATACCTGCAAGGTTTACGCTCTCGCAACTCGGTACAGGGCTCTAGGGTTTCCAGGACTACAGGGTTTCAGGATCCAGACTTTTTGAGGTTTAGGGTTCGGGTTTTAGGCTTTAGCGACGCTCACTGGAGGTGTTGGAAAACAAGGGCAGCGGCATTGGCTGCATGCAGATCTGCTGCAGCCGTTGCAACCGGCTCGCGTCTTATTGAAGGAGCACCAAAGACTAATTCAGGCTTTGTCGTGGTGGATGAAGATCCCTGGTGCGTGATGCATGGATGCCTTGCTGCTGCACGGACCAAAGCCCCAAACTAGAAGCTTCTGACACTTCAAGTGGTGCTGCGGGACGAGTGCGAGACCCCAATGGACTGGAATGCCCGTGGCTCCTCTTAGGAGGCCCTGCAAGCCCACTGGCCAAAACGACTGGGCCAATCCCGGGAGCCATCACTGGGGCTATTTAGGACCTCAGGAAATGAAGGTAGGAGAGCTCCCTCGCCCAGTTCTCAACGGAATCTGTAAGCTTCAGTCAGCGCAGGATTGCATGTATCTGCGTATGTATATGTAGGGTTATCTCTCTCTCTCTCTCTCTGTATCTCTCTCTATATAGATAGATAGATAGATAGATAGATAGATAGATAGATAGATAGATAATTATGAATATATGTGTATACATAAACATGTAATATGGGTTTCTCTATCTATTTGGCACTAGTATTATCGTCATCATTGTTGTTCATGTTACTACGACTAGTATATACATATATATATATATAAACAAATAAAGAAATATGTATGTATAGAGTTATACTTTATTATGTTCGGTCGCATCATGAAATAAAATTACTGTCTAGTTGTATTGTATCGCTTGTGTATTGCATGCTGTTGATACATTCTTTAGTCTATTCTACTACACCGTTTTATGTTGGGTTACATTCTACTTTTCTGTTCTGCCATTCCTTATTCCATAATCTACTACATTATACCATCTTATATTGGGTTGTATGATGTAATATCATGTTATGCTAACTTATACTATGCTACTTTGTTTGATGTTATCCCGTTCTGTGGTTTACCATTTTCGAGCACGGTTAATCTGTTTTAACCTGTTATGTTCTATTACAGTATAGTGTATTATCCTGTCTTATAGTATATAGTTTTTTATGAGGTGACATTATTTTGCACCACGTAACCATTTCGAATCTTATATGTTACTAGGCATGCCGTTACTTTATGTTGTTACATATGCTAGATCATATTCTATTATATTAAAGTATATTATATAAGACTATATTATAGTATATGATACGTTATGATACGAGACGAAAGTACTATATAAAATTCTATTCATTTATACTGTATTGTAATTACATTGTAATTGTACTATATCATATGATATTATTATTCTTTCTGTGGCTCCCGCATGTCAGCTCCGGGAGCTACTACATGGCAAGTATGCCTTCATGTTTAAATTGTATTGCATCGTATTATCTTATATTATGTTATACTTTGCTTTATTATGTTAGATGCCCAAAAAATGCTACACTCTGTCAGAGTACATTATACTAGATTTTGTTAGAACGTGTACTGTTATATCTATCATGTGATATATTAGAGCATACTACATTGTACTACAGTCTGTAAGGTTGCGATTCAAGCTACATGGCATTCCACTATCTACTGCATTAGATGCCACTGTTGCCCATCATGGTATGTCAGATTGTACAGGTATGTTTTGATATTATGTATTATGCCATGTCATCCAATACAAAACAAACATATCATGTCATGTAATATGAAAAATATGAACACATAGTATAATATTACACACTATGAGTCCGCATTTAAGCAGAATTCGTGAGAACCAGGCGGTGTTGTGATCTTAAAACGGTTGCCACTCTTGTGGCTCCCACGAGGAGATCAATGGGAGGTCAAAAACCTGCCTCTTGGCTATTCGGCGTGTGAATTTCGCAACCAAGCCATCCAAAGTCTTTTGGTTTAAGGCACGGCAGGCATGGGCGCTCCCTTGACACTCACTCTCCCATGCAAAGCTGTGTGCTTCTGCAGGAGGGTAGTTGCGTGAATTCCTTGGTTTGCGAAGGTTTCAGCTGGCAGAGCCAATAGCCAATTGAAAACAAAGGATTGCTGCACGTCGGACTGTTGGAAAGAATACCCTGTAAGCCGCTTAGCGTTCAAAACTGCCTTAGCATACCAATCTGGCTGTGGCCTAAGCTGCCGACTCCGACCTCATGTTCTCTTCATATGGTGTACAAAAACACTGTAACTCTGAACTCACGTATCTGCGATCAAGGTTCAGGCAGAATTGTCGCTGCTCTCGAGGTCGTCATCGCTTTCCTGCAGTTTGCTGGTCGTGTAACTGTTCACTCACATTCGATGATTCCAAATAGTTCCAACACGCTGATCGAAGTTTCTTCCCATGACTCAGACTTAACACTGCCCGTGGTTAAAGAAACAGCCATGCATCTACCTGCGCAAACGGCAGCATCGGTTTGCACCTGCTTTATGGTTTCTTTGTCGTAGCCCTTCTGGCTCCTCCAGCCCACGGCTGTTGGGGCCCATGAAGAAGATGTTGTCCATCATGCCGAAGATGATGCCGCCTCTACATCTGGCCATCCGATCTGCCTAACAAAAACTGCCTGAAAGACCGGAAAAGGGCTTCGCGGTATATCACCGTAAAACTGACATAAAGAGACTTAGAGAATAGCAGAACTCACTTTGCAGGTTCTGTATTGGGTGCGACACGAGCCCTCAGCCAGTTCAAGATCTGACAAAAAACGGCCTCTTGGTGCAGAGACATAAAACCTTGTATTCACGGGCCGAAAGGTTCAAGCATCAACAATACTACTGCCACTGCCATGATGAGAAACACGCATCTTGCCGTTTGCGGCCAAGTCCGCCTAGAGTCAGGAAGATGGCCCCAATGACCTGGAAGATATGGATCCAGGACCAAGCAAACCTTGGAGCACTGCGCGCACTGGGGGCTGCTTCGCCATTTAATAATCCGCTCCATGAAACCACAGCTTGATGCCGTCTTCTCAATTCGCTGAAACTTGAATGCCCTTTGCTACATGGTCTTGATGTCACTGCTGCAGCGATGGTTGTCCCTGTTGGGCTTGCCATTGCTTTTGCTACTGCTGCTGTTGCTGCAGAGTCTATCACTGTCGTTTTCTTTGTGCTGCATGGCATCTCTTGGCAAAGGTGTTGTCGCCAACATGCGACCGGTTTGCTGTTACTCTTCCTGCAAATTCTTCTGCGGCTACTGCTGCTGCTGCTGCTGCTGCTGCTGCTACGGCTACGGCTACGGCTACGGCTACGGCTACGGCTACGGCTACGGCTACTACTACTACTACTACTACTACTACTACTACTACTACTACAACTA
>CAJNDV010036488.1:0-21265 GCA_905221635.1 Symbiodinium sp. CCMP2456
TGTCGGATCTTGCGTTTAGGGGTTTAGGGTTTAGGGTTTAGGGTTTAAGGTTTATAGGGTTTAGGGTTTAGGGTTTAGGGTTTAGGGTTTAGGGTTTAAGGTTTAGGGTTTAGGGTTTAGGGCTTTGGGTCCGGGCGCCGGGATTGCCGGTTGAGTGCAGGATTAGCCAAACATCGGAGTTTTAAGCACGGGAACTCCGACGAATTGCAGGTGAGTAACCAGCGCTCTAGACTCGAAACTCTACCTGGACCCCAGCAGCATGTAGAATAATAGTCCTTTATAGGTGTTGGGCCATTACTTTACCTTCTTGTGGGGGTGGTAGACCATAAACTCCACGCAAAGCTTGTACACCGTAGATGCCAAAACACGAAACCTGCAGAGCAGGAAAACTTCTGCCATAAGCAAAAACAGTCCTAACATCGCTGGCGATCCCTTGGCCCTAAACCCTAAACCCCAAACCGGGGCTCGTGGGTTCTTCGAAGTCCTCCTCCAGCCGCGCGCTGACGTGCGGATGGTAGTTCCTTGGTTGAAAGACTTAACCCTAAGGGTCCAAAGGACCCAATAATTAGGTACTCGGTTTTAGGATAGTAGTTATGTAGGTTAGGACTTTGGAGAGTGTATCATTATTAGGTACTTGGACCCTTGGGGCAACAGGCACTGTAGGGTTTTGGGGTTGCGAGGGTTCAGGGCTTTCGGATAAAGAGGATGGCTTGAACGATTCCACCTTCGGACCAGGTGGCTTTCTGGATGGGTTTAGGGTTTAGGGTTTAGGGTTTAGGGTTTAGGGGCTACTCAAAATCCGAAACTCTGAGATCCGAGCTGAAACTTTGCGATGCGTACATGCCACCGCTCCGGACTCCCAACCCCTCATTCCAAGCCCTCATCGCCCTAATGTAGGGGCCTGAACACCCTCATGAACCCTAAACGGTAACCATGGTCAGGATTCTAGATGCACCCCAACCGCGCCAACCCGAGAGTCCAAGCATCTTCCAATGACCGACACCACCGGGGTTGGGATCGCCCCACCTCAGCAGGCTCTCGCGAGGGTCGTACAGGATTTGATACGACCGTATGGATTTCTTTGGGGATTTTACGGAAGGTTGTTTTGTCGGGCGTTCAAGGTAAACTCTCAGTTTCTAGTTCAGGCTTTGCGGGGGCTCCCAACAAGTTCTCAAGGGCTTAGGCTTGTGGGCTGTAGGCTTTGATGGTTTTCAAGTTTAGGAAGAGCACGGTAAGGGCCCAGACCCGAAAGCACGCACGGGATCCTCCAGTTGCAGCAGAGGCACCACCACTGGAAAACGGCCTGCCCAACAGCTGTTAAAGTTCGTGTGGTTTCCGGGCTGACAATTCTAGTGTTTGTGGCTTCGGATTGGGGTTGCCACTGGGCATCGTCAGCGAAGACAAACTTGCGCATGGAGCGCTTGATCTGTGTCAAAGGTCTCAAGGTTACGGTTTACGGCCAAGTTCCACGAAACAGTATGATTCCATACTTTCAGATACTATAACAATATCTACCTATCTATATATCTATCCATCTGTCTGTCCGGCTCTCTAACTATCTATCGATCTATCTATCTGTGCGTATGTATATATCTATATATATATATATATGTATAATGTATACATATATAATATATATATATAGATATATATATATATATATATATATATATTATATACACACACTATAACCTACTACAACAGAATGAAACCCTAAACTCTAAACCCGAAACCCGAACCTCTAAACCCCAAGCCCTAAACCCTATAAACCCTATAAGCACTAAACCTCGTATCCGACCTTTGAGAGCCCCACGAGCGTGGCCTCACCAGCTGGCACGGAGTCACTGGCGACCAGGCCAGCCTATGCTTCTTGTTTTGAGACACTGGACGCTTAAAAGCCTCTAATGTAGGGGCCTTATTTTTAGCATAGGGTTTTGAGGCTCCATTATACTATACTTATAACAAGGAACCCCTAAAATAGTATTGGTAATTAGTTAAGCCTCTATATCAAACCCCAAACCTATAGAGCCTAAACTCGCTCCGGTTTCGCGCTATAAGCGCCCAAAGACACTCGTCCAATTGTTTGAGGTCTGCAGACTTGGCGGGGGCTTAAGTTAGGGATAGTAGCAAAGGGTTGTAAGCGCCCAGTAGGTTACGTTTCACCCGAACCCGCTGGTTCGGCACATGACGCCTGTTTATGTGCTCCAGATCACATGGACAGCCGGACAGCCAAGAAAGAAGGCAGCCCAAAGCAGCGCCAATCGGACATCACATGCGGCATCAGTCTCTACAACGGGGCCCAGGATGCGGTTCACTGCACAACTGAAATCAAATGATAAGACCCTACAACGTTCGAAATCCTCAACTGCTCACCAAACCAAGCTGCCCAAACACTAAAGCACTGCGAGCCCTTTCAACTCCAATGCACAAGGTTCTCAGACCGTGCGCCCTAGAATACACAGTGCTAAAGCCCTACGCCCTCAAACCCGAAGCAATCTCACATTTCCCCCCCGCTTCCGAAAATCAGATCACAAGCAAGTTCTCGCACCTCAGCACCTCTGGCGGCTCCGGCAGCTGCAGTTTTACCTTAAGTTTCATGTCCCAGAGCATTTTAGGCATATAGAGTTTAGGCGTGAGGGTTCAGGGCTTGCGTTAGGGCTTACGGGTGGGAGGGTTTAGGGTTTAGGGCTTCCTAAAAAGCAACAACGGCGTCCTTCCCCAACAGAGCTACAGCACCTGCAATCCCAAGCCCAAGATGCAAGCTTGCAACCTAAAGCCTGCCTCTTGTCTCCATTGTAGTGTGACTAACTAACTAGTTACTAGTTCTATCGTGAAGGTCCGATACCAAGAAGCAAAGTGACCGAAAACACGCATTACAATGGCGAATATAGGTAGACCCCATAAACGCAAAACCCTAAACCCTAAACCCTGTTTCGCGAGCCCGCCAACAAAAGGGCTGAAGTCACGATCAGGAGACGCTTCCGGAAGCGATCCACGTCGCGGAAGAGGAAATTCGGTCTTTCCACCTGGGGAGTTTAGGGTTTAGGGTTTTAGGGCTTAAGGTTTAGGGTTGAGGGTTTGGGTTTAGGGCTTAATGTGCAGGGCCTTCCTAACGGGAAGCATGGTCTAAACGAGGCATCTCCAAACCCAGAATAGTCAAAAGACTTCAGTGACACCTCCTAACCCCCGAGCGAGGGGATAGACCCTAAAAACCGAAACCTTATGCCCGAAACACCAAAACCCCAAACCCTAAAACCTGTGACCTAAATCCCAAGCCCACAGCAAAGCCCACTCAGACAACTGTAAGCCTTTTCAAGAGCAGTTGAGTGCCGAGCCTCCAGAAGAATCACCTGGCAACTGTGGTGACCGGTGCAGCGCAGGGAGTCAACAGCGCCCATTTTTGGATCCAAAAATAGTACGGCGCCCTTTCAACCAGGACCCTAAAAGGGACCCTAACTTCTAGAACTACCCATTGGGCTGGAACGCGGTTGAGGGCTTGGCGGTTTGAGGATTTCAACTGCTTGGCCGATGCATTTTGTGGATATCCAGTTTCGCAGGGTCTCTCGAACAAAAACTCACCAAACCCCAATAAACCCCTGAAGCCGAAACCTTAACCCCTAAACCAGAAACCCTAGACCTTAAACCCCTGCTGCCCTAAACTTCGAAAGCCCAGTCTCTTAACTTGGACAAGTACAGGAATACTGCGACCGACAAGGCCCTAAAGCCTAAATCGTTAGAATAGGATTTTGGGGCCCATTATACTATGATCATAACAAGGACTTATTCAGGCCCTTACATTACCCTAAGGGCCCAAAGGACCCAATAATTAGGTCCTCGGTTTTAGGATAGTAGTTATGTAGGTTAGGACTTTGGAGAGTGTAAGATTATTAGGTACTTGGACCCTAAACCCTAAACCCTAAACCCTTGGGTTAGGCAGTATAAGGATTTACAAGCCGCGGCTTTAGGCTTTGACGGGCTAAGGCTTTGGGGCCTAGGCCTGAAGCCTCAATTTAGGGTTTAGGGTTTAGGGTTTAGGGGCTACTCAAAATCCGAAACAGAGACCCGAGCTGAGACTTTGCGAGGCGTACAGGCCAAACCTGAGCACACCAAATGCCTACTTGCGATGTGCGCTTCCACAACTGGAGATAAACACCGCGTGAGCATGCGTCATGGGAAAATTCCAAAGGTCTGGAAAGCGGGATGGTTTGATGTTGGCGGACTTGATGCAAGTGTTGGTTTCTCCGATTCTGCATGCCGTGAGCTCCCTCCCCTCCCCACACACAGAACCACACACACTGTACCGCCCGACTGTCTTGTACAGTCAGGCGTACCGCGCGCCCACAAACACTGTACCGCCCGACTGTCTTGTACAGTCAGGCGTACCGCGCGCCCACACACACTGTACCGCCCGACTGTCTTGTACAGTCGCGATTGAATCGTAGCGTACTGTTCCGCACTGACAGCATCATTCTCTTTAGCCGCCCTCATGGTGATGTCAAGGCCCCCAAGCAAAAACTGACCTTCGCCAGTACCCAAGAGCCCTGAAAACCAGGCCGCTGGTCGCCAACACAGGAAAAGCCCATGCCTAAGGCACGGCGGAAAACCTGTGCCACCCACCAGCGGGCTTTCTACTATACAGCCATGCCGATGCTTTGGTGCAGCTACTAATCATGAGCCACGTCGGTCTCCAAAACATCTCAAACCACAACTGCAACCGTGTGTTCATCCTCCGCTTCTTTCTTTCCCACGACCTCTGCCGTCGAATTGCTCGGCTGCGGGTTCAACTTGGGTACTCGAAGAGGGTTCCGCGCAAAGAGTGCGCGAACAACCGGCGCCCCAAGGAAAGGCACCTGCGCAACCCTAGCGGGTCCTGCAGCGGACATGCTCAACATCAGTGGGCCCAGGAAGAAGGCGTACACGTAAGGAGCCGAAAAAGTCCTCTCCCAAGCGTTGGTGAGCAAGAAAAAGAGGAGGACCACAATCACAACGATCTGCGGGCCCATTCTCTATCCTATATAGATGTTCACCCCCTTCGAACGCTCTTCGTCTTATTCCTTTTTTCTCCAAATCCTACCCTTCCGGACCTGACTTTTCTCGGCGAAGGCCTTCCGGTGTGGGGGGAAAAAGGGGAAGGCGATGAAAAACGTCAGGATCTCGAGCGCAATGCATGTGAAACTGATGAAGTTCCTGGCAAACCACGCCTGCGGAAACACCCTAAACCCTAAACCCTAAACCGGTTGGGGGTTGGAGATTGGGCTGCAGGGCTTACCCGGTGAATCGTGTACTGGCAAACACATTGAGATGTCGAACACACTTATTGTACACTTGCCCAACACTCTTTGCCCAAGCGCTTGGTTGCAAAGGGTGTTTTGGAAGGTCCTGTTTGGAACAGTATCCCGTCAGTGAGATTGCTGAAGAAAATGCGACATGCACCACACAGTCCGCGAGGGCAGCAAACGCGGCGGTGTATGAAAAAGGCTCTGATAAGCCTGTGGCAAAGTGTCTGGGACAGGCCTCAAGCTGCAGGAGTCCTGTTTGAACTGGCGAGTTTAAGATTTATGGATGACTCATGGGGTCTGTGGTTCAATCTAGGGTTATAGAAAGGTCTTGGGAACGAACAAAAACAGGTGGAACGAGGTGCGGAAAAGCGCACGCCGCATGAGTTGAGATCGCCATTTGTTCCCATGGGGTTGCGTCTGTCAACATGAAGCACCCCCCAATCACGCGTGCCAGACATTAACCTTTGACACCCCCGACGCCTTCCAGAAGATGCGTGCAGCGCATGAGGGTTTGTAAAAGCAGGGTATACGCCAAGGATCTCTACCCTCCTTAATAGACATTGATTCGAGACTGCCTTAGGTTTTGGGCCCCAGACAAAGCCACATGACAACATCGGTGCGAGTGAAGCGTCCGCACAGCTCCCAGGAGGAGATATAAAAAATCATTGCCAACACAAAACAACTTCCAAATTCAAGATCTGAAGCTTGTCTTATCCCATCCAGCAACCCGATACCTGCTTTGACTTTCTTGCTGACCCTGGTCTCTGAACCCTGGTCTCTGAAAAAGGGCAGTAATCCCGAGCAAACTCCCCCTTCACAAGGGATCCTTGGGGCATCCCCCTTTTGTGAAAGTCCCGCCTCGTTGGCCACGTAGATCCCAAGCGTGAAGGCGATAAGGATCATGGCCCGGCTCCAGGTGGAAATGTCTCCCAGGGGCCCAGTCCACTTCGCGACTGCATGGAGCTCAGGATATGAGTGGCCCATGTCTAAAAGCACGGAAATGGTTTCGTCCACGTCTCTTCCAGCACCTCGGGCATGAATGTCGCTAAGAATGCGTTCCTGATCTGCTCGGTTGGAACTCCGTGCGCCATCAATGCCCTTGAATCCATCCCTTAGCTGCCTTGACTGTCTCGACGCGGTTTTCGCTAGGAGGCGATCCGTCTCGAGGGCACTGGCCAGGAAGGGCAACCACAAAGTCCCCCACGCGCTGTATGCACTCCCGAATCCAAACAAATAGCCAGATGAGAGTCCCCCCATGGAGGCGAAGGCGTAGCCCACGTGGATGCTGCCCAAATGCAGTTTGCTCTGGGGCCACTTCGCCTTGACGAAGAGCCCCCAGCAGAAGGTAATCATTGCAGCCATTGTCAGTATATTTGGGGCCGGTAGCATCCCCCACTGGAGAGGAGGGATTTGCTTGAATGCAAGAAAGCCAAGCCCCTGAAAGGCCACGGTTGTGTAGAACATGCGCAGACTCCCCGGCCAAAACTTGGTCACAGGTGCCAGCGCTGTGCGAATCGGCTTTTCCAGGCTGTAGGCTACAAATGCCTCATAAACACACCAAATGCGCGTGTAGATGCTGACCTGCTGGTTTGGAACCACCAACATCTGATTTGCAACCCTCAAGGCACGAGCAAAGGGCGATTGCTCGGGAGTCGCGATGAGGTGGGTGATGTCCAAGTTCTGCGGGTTGGACAAAAAACATACGTAGGCTGCTGTGGCGCCCTTGGGCCAACTATAGCTCACCTTGTCCATGAACTCAAAGACCCCTTCTGCCCAGCCATGGGTGATAAACAGATCGCATTCCAAACCTTCCGGATGCTTCATGAGTGCCTGGGCGGCTTTGAGGTATGCAACAAATCTCAACAGCGCAAGGCTTGAACTTACAGGGAAAGCTGCCAACCCATAGAAGCTTGCATCTCACAGTCTGCCCCGCCCCCGCCCAACACGCCTGGAGCTAAAGTCTCGTAGAACATCCAGGTCAAGTGCATTGGAAAAAAGGATTAAACAAAACGCGCAAACCGTTAACCGGCAACATCTCCCCCAAGGTACCCAACTCATGCCGCCTGCGGCTTCTGTGACAGGCTTGATGTATTGCTCCGTCACCGTGTACATGGTTGGACCCTTCAAAGAGTCCCGTGGGTCGAAGGGATCGGCCTCCATCAGACTGAAGCCCTAACCCCCTAAACCCTGAAACTGAAAACCCCATGCCTGAAATCTTGAAGACTGAAGCCCGACCTAGATGGACCCTCAGCCCTGAACCCTTGAGTCAAAACCCTGCTATTCTTGCCTTAGGGTTTAGGGTTTAGGGTTTAGGGTGCCCTACACCCCTCAGCCCTCCATCCATCCTCTGTGGGCGTGATCTTGCCGTCCAGGATTGCATGAAGAACCAACCGGCGAAACTGTTGCAAATCACCTGACGCTACGAGGCTTCCTTGCTCCGACTGGGGGGAGTGCCACTTGGATTGAAAGCCTAGGGGGAGAGGGCGACGCGGATGTAGGGATCGGGATACAGATCAAACTGGAGACCTTCTTTTCGATCAAATCCGTTTGTCCAGTAGTCCGCGCCTAGGGAGACACACCATTTTTCCATCCCCACCATGTCGTGAATCTCGGCACCGTTGCGTGGCACAGGGCTCATCAAGTCTTCTGGCCTTCCAGCGTGCGGGGCGATTTGCAACACTGACGATACGAAACGAGCTGATGCTGAAGCTTGGGCTTTCGTGTCGTTGACTTTTCTTACGTGGTCTTCTGAAAATCACACAAGCTCTCGAAGCCTGAACTTGCTTCCGCTGGCCTGAGCGTGTCCACCATGGGTTTTGCGTTGATTAGCCAGGTGCAGATGAAGACTCCCAGCAGACCGGTGCTGAGATACACTGGAGCCAACACCTGCAAGCCCGCGCAAAGGAGGTTTCCATAACTGGGAAGAAATTGGGCGGCCAGGAGCAAAGCTGTGAAGGGTTAGAAGGCCTCCTTCGTGTGGGGCCAGGGATTTGGTTCCAGGTTGAGGCTTCCGGGTTTGAGTCAGGTGACAACTCCAAGTTTTGGCACACCCAAACTGACTGGCCGAGGGACGTCGAGAAGGGCCGCCTCCCCACACGCAGGCGCGCCGCCGCTGTCTGAGCAGCATGCGAAAAGGGACCATACATCATCTCCATCTCCGACATAGTACCTGCATTTTCAAGCGCCCATTTCGGCTTCAGGCTGCTTCAACTCATGAGGCTTCTTGGGCTGGGCTGAATAGTAAAAGATGCTGTTTGAATTGTACTGGAATGCAGCAGTGCTGAAGCATAAGGTTTCGCGATGTGGCTTGGAGTTTAGGAGCTTAGGGTTCGAGGCGTCAAATAAAGGTATCAGGATCTGCTTGACTTCATCCAAGGCATCTGCCCTTTCCTGGTCACAACGCATGCCATGTCTTAACTTCATTCATGCTAATAACCGATATGACTGAACCCATCAACCTGGTAATGAAGTGGTTCTGGAGGGATTCCAGCCCCAAAATGAACCCTTCTTGTCTTGTCTTGACGACAATCTACATTCTACACCGCATGAGGCTTTGCGACTTTTCTTCTGTTTGGTGTTGGGCTTCTAAGCAATGAACCTTAACCAGAAGCCATCAACCCTAAACCCCCCTGAGACCCTAAACCCGAATCCCAAACTATAGACCTTAAAGCATTATGACTGACCCTAAGCGTACAAGCTAACACCCTGAAGCCCTGGAGTCTAAGCTATATGCCCCATGTCAAATGATTAGGCCCACCTGGAGATTTCCGGACAACAGAAAGGAGCCCAAAAAAGCTAGAGACTACCTGCTAAACCTTCTTTTAGAAGGGGGGGATTCTGGGTACCGCTCTTTTCGGAAGTGCCGCCTGGCGAGGTAAGGCGCGTAGCCTTCCACGCAGCCTCGATTTTTCTGAGAGAAATGGAAGTTTCCCAAAAAAAGGACCGCCCATCAACAGAGCGCCTCCACAGAAGACAGTTTGAGTACAAGTTCTAGCTAACTTGAGCTTAACGGTTCCTTCAAACAAGAGAGCGATAAACAGCTCGCCATATTTTTGAGCCCTTTAGTTGTACGGACAAACTCTTGAATGTTGCCGATCTGAAGATTAGCTTCTTGCCACGCAACTGCAAGGTTCAACCAACGTGCCGCCGATGCAGAAGCCTGTGCCTTCATCATAGGCAGGCGTAGCGCCTCAAACTGGCACAGACAGGGTCAGAGTCTTGCGTTTCTAGGTGAGGACTTCTCAATCCCAAGGTTGCGAGGTTGTGGGGCGAACTTTCCGGATCAGATTCAAGAACCTCGGCTTCTGCTAGCCTGTCGGTAAACCCTAAACCTTCAACCCTATTAACCCTAAACCCTCAACCCTAAACCCCAAAACCCTAAACCCTAAACCCACATTCGGAAAGACCGCTGGGTGCAGGCTCGAGGGTCGATGTTTTTTTCAATTTCTGGGCTTGGGGTCTTCGAACTGCTATAACTGTTATAACTGGGGAATTCCCTAGGGAGCCTTTAAAGAAAACAGGGCCCTAAGCCCAGTTAGAACAGTTCTAACAGTTCTAAGCCACCATTGTGGGGTCTACAGAGGTGGCTTTAAACTGCTGTAAGGGTTATAGGTCCTTTCAAGGAGAAAGGGCCCGGAAGCCAGTTCTAAGAGACCCTAAACCCTAGACCCTAGACCCTAAACACATTAGAAGAGTTCTAAGACCACCCCGCCTTTGCAAGGTCTGGGGTTCAAGGTTGGGTTTGAGGTCGAGGGCTTTGGGCCCGGGGCCTCAGGCTCAGGGAGCAAAGGTTTCTGGCCCTTACCTAATGGGTTCGTGGAAGCAAGAAGCCTCAACTTCGAAACTCAACACTGAGGGAGCCGTAGCTGAAAGGGTCTACGCTTGATCAGCTGCCGCTCTACTAAATCCACTTCCCAAGTTTTCAACTGGGAGCCGCGCGAACGGAAAAAAAACAAAAAAAATTGGGAGCCGCGCATGTCCATTCTCCACCGGGTTGGGATCCCAGGGGACAGACTTCATCCTTCTCCACGAAGACCACCGGCCAGTTTGTGTAGAAATATATGTGCCAGACCAGGGCTAGCAGGCCTAAGGGGCAACGGGGCAGTCCTAGGCCCCCCCAGGGCTCTAGGGTTTAAAGTTTGGGGTTGTTTAGAGGGTTTAGGGTTGTCTAGGGTTGTCCAGGGTTTAGGGTTGAGGGTTAAGGGGAAAGAAAACCTAATTGCTACGTCCTGGGCCCTTAAAACCCACGCCCAGGAATCCTATCAGCTTTTGAACTTCCTTAAAGCTCCGAAAAGCAGAATCCTGTAGTGCCTGCCAGGCAAGGACCGCCGAAGTATGCGATTGCTCGGCCCCACGCTGACAGGCGCATGGCGGTGACCCTAAACCCCAAACCCTAAACCCTGAACCCTGGACCCTAAACCCTAAACCATAAGCCCTAAACCCAAACGGGCCCATGATCTCCGCAGTAAAGAGATTCCCTTTTGATTCTTGTGGCTGCGTTGAGAGTGGGCTTTGGGTTGAGGCTCGGAGCCAAGGTCGCCTCTAGCATGCAGCTCGCTAAACCCTAAACCCTCAACCCTCAACCCTAAATCCTAAACCCTATAAACCCCAAACCCTAAACTTGCGAATGTTGATTGCGCCAGAAGGAATCGAGAAACAGCAGCCAAGCGCCTTCAACCCTAAACTCAAGACAATCTGACCTCATTCCTGTAGACAGAGATTGAGGCTTACAACTTCCTTTAGTTTTGGGTTTAAGGGTTGTGGGAGTTTAGCCTAAACCCTAAACCCTAAACCCTAAACCCCAAACCCCAAGCCCAAAACCCCAAACCCTAAACCCAAAACCCTAAACCAAAAACCCTAATACCAACACCCCGCCACTTACCATCTCTAGAAGAAGGTTTAGCACTAGTCGGGACGACCGTTCGGTTCGGGGCTCCTTCTTTTGTGAGCGGCTCCCCACATCCGGGTTTGGGGTTTTAAGGTTTTAAGGTTTAGGGTTTTTTAAGGGTTTAGGGTTTTAAGGTTTAGGGTTTAGGGTGAAAGGTTGAGGGTTTAGGGTTTAGGGTTTAGGGTTTAGGGTTTGCGCCGCCGTTTATCCCGTGTGACGGTCTGCACAAAAGCAATAAAACCCATTATAAGACCAATCGCAAACCCGATGCGACCCACATAAACCCACATAAACCCCAAAGGGCTGATACAAACCTTACCCTAAGGGTCCATGTACTCATATAGTATATACATTGGCCCCAAAGTACCTATATAGAGACTACTTTAGGGCCAAAGTTTCTACTATTTGGGTACATGGACCCTTAGGGTTAAAAAAAACACAAAGTCTTCGGAACAACTTTTCCAGGCCACTGAGAGCAAGCCGCAAGGCCCCAAGAGAGAGATCCGAGGCCCGGACGACTCGCCCTGGGCTTTTCCGCAAGGGCTCGGCTCTGTCCCGTCTTTTTGTTATAGGGTTTCTAGGCTTTAGGGTGGTTTAGGGCTTAAAGGGTGAATGCGGGCTTTGCCCGCTCTTTTTACAACGCTCCGGGTTTGCTCTGCCGGGTTTTGTTCAAGGTTCCTTTTGCAGACAGTTTCACCCATGAACATAGACCTATCCATCTCCGTCCAGCCATCTATACTTGTGCTTTTGGGCTCTAAATGAAACGGCTCCAAACTAAGGCTTCGGGACACGTAGTTGCAGTTTTCATCAGGGACCCTACGGAACCAAAGAAGACTTCAGGGCTGTCGGGTCTTGTGTTAATGTAGCGGCGCTATGCTATAACGATATACAAGGCAGTCTCTGTATTCGAGGGCCTAGGTTTGCAAGGGTGTCGGGGTTCACGGTCTTGTGGCGAAAGGCGTTCGAGCTTTACGAGCTTGTAGCTTAGAGGTTCAAGCTTTCGGGGTTTAGGGAGCAGAGAATTTACGACCGTAGGGTTTGGGGGCCCAGCTGGCAATTCACATTGGGTCTGACATGGCAGCTCTCATATTGGGTAGTTCTCTAAATTAGGGTCCTTTTGAGGGTCCTTCTAATAAGGGTGCCGTACTTAGGGGGATCTACTTTTTGGATCCTCCCGGGGCTCTGGGTAGTTATCTTTTTATGCTCGGTGTCGATTTCAACAGTCCCCATAAATTGTAACATTTAGGGCTCCAGACTTACAAACAGTGAGAAAAATTAAAGATGATCCCAAATCGATACCGAGCTCACAGCCCTCTCAGAAGAGAACCGATTCTAGCATACGCCGTTTAAGCAGGATTGTAGCCATGCACGTACCAGCTATGAATATGGACGTCTTGTAGTAGCAGTCAGACAAAAACACTCAGCACCCGACGCCTGGGTGGATGTGCTAATGGGCACGGCCGGCTGTTTGGGTCAGTCAGATAGCGCAGAAACACCTTGGAAGAGTCGCTTGTGGATTGTCGTCGTCTACGACTGTTTTTTAAACTTAGCTGACTAGTTATGTTAGTCTCTACAACACACGGCCTTTATGATCAAACCTCCTTGCAGAGGCCGGGCTATGTGGCGTGGGCATGTACAAAGAGCTTGGACCAAAAGCGTTATTTCCGACAGGAACTTGGGGTATGGGGCTAATGGTATTTGTGGAGCTGTGATGTTCTGGTCCGCCTTTCCCTGCCTCTCGTCTCCTTCTCCCACCCCCTCTCTGTCTCACCGTCCCACCCATCAACACCAATCTGTGCATGTTTCTCAGTATGTCCGTACGCACATGATGACATAGATGCGAACTTGAGGACCTTCCCCTCCCAGCACGGCGTACCTCCAGAGGCTCCACGCTGTCCTTGTGCACCTGCGAGGGGTGATTCATCGCTCATGGCAGCGGGCCTTCGAGTTTCCAGTTCAATGGGGGCTCTCTAGGCGCATGTGCAGGAAAGGGAAGCAGAAGGCACAGTGCTAAGGCTTCAACACTCTAGGGCATGTCATAAGAACTTGCAGCTGTTGAACTTCCTTTGGATTCGGTCGTTTCCGGCTGTATACCCTACGCCCTAAACCCTCAACTCTAAACCCTTAGCCCTACACCCATTATGACTTGAACTTCCCGAATCCTACGGGTGGTCGGAGGGGGCCTTGTCAAGCAGAGTTCTGCTTGGAGGTTCATGGGACCTTAATAAGTGCACCAGGGTTAGGGGTTTAGGGTTTGGGGTTTAGAGGGTTTAGCGGTTTGGGGTTTAGGGGTTTAGGATTTAGTGTCTACTTGGGGTTCATGGGACCTTAATATGTCCAGTTATAAGTACCTGAAAATTGGGGTTATAAGTAAATAGAAGTATAGTAAGTACAGTTATAAGTACCTGAAAGCAGGGTCATAAGTAGTTATTATAAGTATAGTTATATTATTTATAGCGCTATTAATAGTTGCTAAGTCCCATGAACCTTTAAGTACGCGTGATAGCTCCACTTGGAGCGCATGGACAGGGCCAGGGCGGCTGTAAGGGCCATGACCAATGAGATATCCAAGAGTCCGATAGGTCCAACACCTTACGCCTACATGTCCTAAATCCTGCTCCTGAAATGTAAGCGGAAGCCCTTGTGCGGCCTGGTAGAAGCCAGCTATGACCTGGCACGCCGTCGTACAATCGAACGTCCGCTTGCTCATAGCTTTCTATACCTACCTATAAGATGCATTCTAGTTACTTCCCTGGTTGGCTGAACCAATTTCCTACTGAGGGTCCTGTTAGGGAGCCCACAAAGCAACTGTAGTGTAGACTGCAACTAGGCAGCCGTCTTTGCTTAACGGTTACTTAATTGAGTTAGGACCAGGCCCAGGAATTAGATAGGATCAGGTCGGGCTCCATGCCACAACCATGAACCTATTCTCTACTTCAAGACTTAAAGACTTAGGATCCTATAGTGTCAGGCAAAAAGGAACCACACCGGAAAACTATATTCTACGACAGAGCGCACATGATTTCTATCTACATCTCACAACCTACATGTACCCGAAGACCTGCAACCCTACTCATCCGTAAACTGTGAGGGCCCAGCACATCGGAGTCTGGTAAGACTCAGCAGAATTGAAGATACCTTTTCACTTCTATAAGTAACCCTTATGATATACCACAAAACTCTGTCGGCCCTAAACCAAAGCCGACATAGCCCGTTAACAACCCTGTTGTACTTCTGAAGGCTCATTTCACCACCTCTAAAAACCCTAAACCCTCATCAACCTTGAGTCCTAATGAATGAGACCCGAAAAAGAAAGGATTTAAACCCTAATCCCAAAAGAAATTCCAAAAACCCCAAAACCCTGAACCCTAAACCCTAAACCCTAAAACCCTGAACCCTCAAACCCTGAACCCTCACAACATCCAAAACCCAAGGCCAACCTTGCCATGCTTCGCGGCCGGCGTCGGGGGGAGCATCTCTCTCGGAAGCTCCCAGAGTGCCTTGCCGGGAGCTGCTTTCTAGAAGCTGCGTTTTGGGTTTGGGGTTTAGTATTTAGGGTTTTAGGGCTTAGGGTTTAGAGTTGTTGATAGGGTTTAGGGTTTTAGGTAAATAATATGGGCCCTTAAACAGTCCTGAAGTACATATACCATCATGGAGTATTCAACTGCTTAGTTGTTCAAACCTTTACACCCAAATTCTCGGTTGCCAACGTACCGGCACAGATAGGTTTTCATGAAAGAAATTTCTACTAGGCTTTGAGGAAGCATCCGCCCATATAGGTACTTAGCAACTTTTGGAGTTAGAGTCTGTCGCTGTAAATGTTCATTTTGGGGTGTTCGCGGATGAGGAGTTTCGGGTGTAGTGGACCAGAGCTTAGGCTGAAAAGCGTTAGGCTTTGGGGCTCCAAGCAGCCCACAGTAGGTACCATTTGCAAACTTTAGACCCCAAAGTAGGCACTAATTGTATACTTGGAGCCCTCGGGTGAGGCTTTGGGGTGTCGGCCTGGGAAAGGGGTCTCGCAAGGAGGTCAAGGTAAGTAATACAGGGGCCTTCTTAATTGGAACAGGGTTGGGGGGGGGGGGTTATATTATACTATAACTATAATAAGGAACCCCCCCGAACCCTATTCTACTTATTCAGGCCCCCAAATTAGTGCGAAGAAGGTTTTCGGAGTGGCTTCGGTTTAGGGTTTAGGGTTTAGCCCTTTACCCTAAACCCTAAACCCTAAACCGTTGAAGGATCCTTGAAGCTGTGGGATTTAGGAGCCTCGGGGATCCTCGGTGAAGGCTGAAGGCTCTTGCCTGCCTACTTGGAGGTTCATGGGACTTAGTAAGTACACTTAGGGTCCCTTTAAGGGGTTTGGGGTTCAGGGTTTAGGGGTAGAGGGTTTAGGGGTTCAGGGTTTAGGGCCTACTTGGAGGTTCATGGGGCTTAGTAAGTACAGCAATAAGTACTTTAATTGGGGTTATAAGTTATAAGTCACTATAAGTATAGTTACCTTATTTATAACCCTAGTTACTAAGTCCCAGGAACCTTTAAGTAGAGGATACTACACCTGCAGTTCTCAGAGAGATGGGACAAGCCCCTTTACAATCCCAGAATAGAACTCACTGAACTCCCCTTGAACTAAACAGTTAGGACCTGGGATTTCATGGGCAATGTCTGGATCATCGCGATCAAAATTGATGCACCCTAGTCTTTGGATTCCTGCCCACGGCATCAAAGAGGAGCAACAAGCCTGATTCCAAACTCACTCAACTCGATAATGTCTTGTTTCAGGCCTTCGTGTAACCAGCGATTGCAAGATGCCCTTCGAGTTCGCCCTCGTTCCTCGGATGCGTTTGAGGCTCGAAACACATAAGATCCTCACCCTAAACACGAAGCCCTTGTACTCTTATAGTACCCTTTGTAGTACCCTTAAGTTCGCAACCTCAAGTAACCCTTAGTGACCTTTGTGTCTTGTTCTGCGCGCTGTCGCATTGCCAGAAACTGCAAACAGTCTCCTAACATGGAGGCGCATGCTCATGTGCTTTTGCCTTTAGAGTTGGCATGTTGGGATTCCTGATTGTGCTTGCAGGTTGCAGCAGTGGTTTGACATTATCACTTTATGTACAACGGTAATGTTGGGGCCTTAATAATTAGAATAGGGTTTTGGGGTATATTATACTATCACTATAACAAGGAACCCCATAATAGTATTGCTACGAATTATTTAGTCCGCAACATTAACAGTTTATGTACAACGGCAGAGCTCACCAACATGCAAGACCTACTGGTGAGTCGGATGACGGAGTCCCACTTTGCGGCTCATGGGGCTTATAGTAACTAGGGTAATAAACAAGGAAACTATACTTCTAACCTCAATTAATAGTAGGCACTTGTAAGTGTACTTACTAAGTCCCGGTTTGGCATCGAGTGTTTCGCTTATGGTCCGGTTAGGGCTTGGACTGAACATTCCGCAGTTTACTTGGGACGTGTGGCTCATGACATTGATTTGCAGCCCGAGCTCTTGTTGCAAACCTCCACTGGCCGAGTTCTCCACACCTCCGCACGAGCCGAAGCATTGGGATTCGGTTGCGGCTTTAGGGTGTAGCGTTCTTGGACTTAGGATTTCAGGGCCTTTAACTTTCTCTTTAGGAACCCTTGCAACGCCAAAGTGCCATTTTGGTTTCTGCGACCCTTATGCGGGTTCCTTGCAGATCGTGGGAAGCTTTAGCCAGTGGATGTGTACATGACAGGCTCCCCTGTCTCGACGGTTCACGACAGAATACAGACTGCTTAGAGCTTTGTCCCTCGAACGACAGCCTATCTGACGCCGAACTTCACACATCCTCAACACGAAACCTCAACATGCTAAACCCCGGACTCTGCATCATCCTGAAGCCAAAACCAACGAATCTCGACACCCAGCATTCCGAAGCCTGAGCCCCAACCCAAAAGCACGGGTAAAATCTAGAAGCTACTGAATAGGAGTTCTATGACATTACATATTAATCTCGCCCATAAAACCTAAACCGTATAACCCTTTAACCCACGCCCTTGCAGCGCCCTGTGCGTGAAGGGTAAGGGGACTCACGCCTCATGTAAGTTTGCACTAATTGCATCCAGTCCTTGGATCCTTCAAAGACACTGGTTAGAATAAATCAACTGCCCTATATGCCCTATACCATTCAATCTGATACGTGCGGGGCAATTGAAAGGCAAGGTGGTCCTGAAATTTGGACCACACTAAAGCTTCATGGCTTGGGCTATATATTGCTACCATGTACTACCCCTGACAGGAACCTCAAAGCAAGCCCCTCAACCCTAAACCCTAAACCGTGCCTGGTAGGGTTGAGGAGGATCTGTAAAGACGGCCAGGTCCAAGAGGAGGCCCTCTTGGCGGCCCTGGACAGTAAGCATTGGGCTGGATATTCGACTTTGTAGCTGGTAATAAAGGCTATAGGTTTTAGGGATAAACCCTTTTCAGGAACTTATTTAAATTAATAACTCGACTTTATGACTAGCAATTGATGAACCCTTTTCTGAAATTTGTTAATTAGTAAGGACCACACTCATAGTCATCCGAGGGATAATAAGTACAATACTAGTACTCATATGCATTCTGCCTTCAAACCTAGCTCTAAGTCGCTTAGTGCGGAGGGCGCACGTCCCACTCACTGGGCTTCGTCTTGGCTGTGAAACTCGAGGAGGACAGCCCCGGTCTTCTACCACGCAGGAATGCAAGTCTCTGCTGCGGCCACCAAGCACACCTACTTTAAGATTTTCGGGTTTAGGGTTTTAGGGTTTAGGGTTTAGGGTTTATAGTCGGCTGGTGTCACCGCGTCGCTGGGTATGCTCAACAGCCAGCATACAAACCCACCCAGGATGCTTTTGCCTCTTCTACTCTCGTGGGCTCTTTGCAGAATGTTGCCATGGAATCCTGCATGGCCCTGCGGTGAATGGTCCCGGTGGGGGTAATCTTTCATGTCACAACACTCGGATCGGCAGTCGAAGTCTTCGTTCTCCATCGCCCCCGACAAGACTTGCCAGAGACCGTGGCAGTAATTGCAATGCTCGGACGTTGGGGTCGTTATGGAGGGACATGCCCAACTCAAATCAGAATTGAACTGTTAAGCCCTAAACTCCTAAACCCTAAACCCTATACCCTAAACCCCTAAACCCTAAACCCTATACCCTGAACCCCTGAGCCCCTAAACCCTAAACCCTATACCCTAAACCCCTAAACCCTAAACCCTATACCCTAAACCCCTAAACCCTAAACGGTTCAGGCTTTCAAGTAACTAACCCCCCACCCACCCCCCGAAGCCAACTAAGCCTTGCAAGAGCCGATGGATCCCCCACTAACACCCGGAAGTGATCATGTAATGTAGGGGCCTTCATAATTAGAATAGGGTTTTGGGCTCCTTTGTAACTTTACAGTAGACTTATAAACTATAATCAATAAGGAACCCTAATTTAAGGAATAATATTAGTAATAATTTAGGCTTCTGTATTGATACCTCGATGCAGTCCGAGGACCCTTTGGGGTTAGGCCTTCCGCCCAAGCAGGGCTGGGGCAATACACACTTTCAGGCACGGCGAATCAACTTTAGGTATAGGGCTTGGCTTTTGAGGGTTTAGGGTTTAGGGTTTAGGGTATTGAGGGTTTAGGGTTTAGGGTTGCAGGTAGTGGGACCGGCCCTTTATGTATGACGACACTCCCAGAAATGACCAGTAGATTCAAAAAAGCACTGATTTTCGTTTCGAAGACTGAACACGATACACCGGCACGCTAAACTTGAACGTACACCCTGTCCAAACTTGATGCCCTAAAGAGTGCGCGGAAGCCCAAAACCTTTAGGCCATTTATCCTACACCTACACCACAAACATCCCTAAACCCTACGAGCCCTAAATCCGACACTCTACAACCTCTCTAAACCCTACTAGCCCTAGAAACCCTGAATCCTGCACTCTAAAACCCGAAACCCTAAACTGACCCGATCAGCCCTTCACATTGAATTTCCTGCACCTCGACGAGCATAGCCTTCCAGGAAGCCGTGAGATGGTACTGGACCTTCCACGATCCAAGGAAAAGAGCGTCCGGGGCTTGTAGAGTTCATGGTTTAGGGTGTACCACTTGGGTTCAGGGTTTCGGGTTTCTACATGATGTGTTGGCAGAGACTGTACATACAAGCAGGTAAGTTCTGAGATAGATAGGTAGGTGGAGGATAGATAGACAGACGCATACATGGACACGTATGCAAACAGATAAACATATAGACTGCTGCTGAGGTACGTCGGGTGTAGGGTTGGCGGTTGTGCCTGTGATAGAGCTGTGTCTCTGCGTGCAAACTTGCACGCAAGCAAACATGCACATACACGTGTCGCTATCACATGCTGGCCCAAGCTAGTTTAAACCACGGATACACGAGAAGGTCGTTGCATAGATGGATAGGCGCACGGGCGTAACATGACATTTCAGTACACGTATGTACATCTGTACGCACATATGAGCATCTGAAGTTGCCTCATTCAACTTGAGACGCCTGAATCCTGAAACTCAAGCCACGGAGTCACGCGAAGCCGTAAGCATTTAGGGGCCTCTGGCATTTAACCCCTAAACCCTAACCTGGGTTGGCCTTTAAACCCTCTGAAAAATCTTTATATAAAGGGTCCCGTATAAACCCAAATACATAAGGAAAATAACAACGTCCAGTAACGGCCCTAACATAAGCCGGGCTGGTAGGGTGCTGTCACGGTCGAGTGGGAGCACAACCACCCCCACCCACCCACGCCCCGCCCTGTAGCCTACACCGAAAACTGCCCCACCATGTTGGCAACTATGGAAAAGATTAAATATCCGGGACCCCACACATTCGGATCGTAAGGCGACCATTGCTCCTGCCGTACCTGGTGTCGCAGCTCGGGCGAAACCCAATCCCAAACAACTGAAGCGAAACGGCCAGCTTCAGAAAACAAGTGGCCCGAACACACACACACACACACACACCTACACCTAATATAGGGGCCTTAATCATTAGTAGAGGGTTTTCGGGCACATTATACTAGAAGTATAATAAGGACCCCCCCCCAAAATAGTATAGGTAATTATCAAGGCCCCTATAGTAGCCGCATGCAAAACACATCTTCATCTCTTGCAGTCCTGGCTCGGTCCCACAGTCACACACAAGTACGGGCCCAAGCATAAGCCCTACCTAAAGCCTACTGGACCTGGTTGCTTACTCTCTCTGACCCTTACCATTTTGGCCTTTTCGTCGAAAACTGAGTCTAAGTCTCTAACTAAAAGTTCTAGACACGTCTTACATCCCCAGCTAGCGAGTTGAGGCAATGGCATCCCTTCCTCTAGACTCTAACTGCCCATAGAGCTTCAAGCACATGTTTTTCACTAGGGAACCCTGGCACCTGGGCTAGGCTCAAAGTAGTGCAAATGGCAAAGACTCCGTAGGTTTTCGGCCCCAAGACCAAACCAAAAACCTCATTCCACAAGCTCCAAAGACCTAAAACTTCACATGGACCCCACGCCCAGAACCGCAAGCTTGAACTCCGACACCCAAAACCTCCGGGGGATTAGAGATCGAAAGCCTGGGTTGGACTTTATAGGGCCCAAGGATTCGGGGCTAAGGCCTTGGGTGTTAAGGCTGAAGGTTGAAGGTTTGGGGATTAAACATTAGGGTTAGGGTTCACCTAGCTACCCGATGTCAGTCAACCTATCCTGGCGAAGTTCGAATAACTTCCAAACCTTGACAACCCCTCAACGCCCAACCCGACTCATCAAAGGCACCTCGGCTAGCCCTTCACCACATCACAGCATTTTGCATTCTCGCATAACGGGGCTCACCTCGTGCAAGGCCTGAAAGCGATCTAGCAGAAAATCTGCGATGTCTGCATGAAATGCCCCTCTCCACTCTTCCGGAATATTCGGCAGATCCGTTTGAGCCGAACCGTAAATCCTACATGCAGAAACATCCACAAAACCCTGGCCGTTGAAAGATCAGGACAAAGCCCTGAAGGCTAAACAGGATTCAGAGTAATGTAGGGGCCTTGATAATTAGAATAGGGATTTGGGGCCCATTATACTATAATTTTGATAAGGA
>CAJNDV010036489.1:8771-22437 GCA_905221635.1 Symbiodinium sp. CCMP2456
CCAAGATTCAAGAGTCCTGGGCATCTTGGTTCATGGTTCTTGGTTCCGCGGGCCGGGCTGCATTAAATTTTAATTTTTCATGGTGGTTTTAATGCAGACGGGCCTCTAGTGTAGTCATGTTCGTATACACTAATCTTCATATACCCTAATCCATGTTGCATGTGTTTGCATGATTGTGCATGGGTACTTGATTGTGGTATCATATATGTAGACAAACAGGTTTGGAGGTAGGTCCTGGGGGGGTACCATATATATATATGCAAACATATATGAATATACATATACCTACATATATATATATATATATACATGTATGTATGTGTATGCATATCTAAATGATGTACATATGTGCATATACATCCGTAGCTAGTATTTGCATGCTGTATTCTCAACCACGAGTCCTTACACATCTCATTCTCACTGCGAGCCTTAATTGTCGATGCACCTGTCAACTGCACAATGCTTTGCTCTTGAAGCAATAAGCAAGAAGCATGCAAAGAGTACTCACCAAGGAAGTGGTGATACCTTACACACATGACGAACATGACCGTGCGAGTCTATGCCTGTCGGTCTGCCTGTGGTTCATCTGCTACAGGACAGAGCCTTTGCAGTGAAGCCTAAGTTGACCGTGGTTTACGTCGTAATTGCGATTGTAATGTTCAGTTCCTGCTGGCACCAGTCTTTGCATCCATTTTTGCGCTCGCTTGCAGCTGCGACCTGCTTCTAAAAGTACGTGTAGCCCAATTCTGCGCGCCCGAATCCTAGTAACAGATTGACCTAGATCACGACTTGACAGGAGGGTCATAACCCTAAACCCCTAAACCCCAAGCCCTAAACCCCTAAACCCTAAACCCCTAAACTCCATGTGCATGTCAGAAGGGCTGAGGCTTTAAGGGTTAAAGGCTTCCTCCCTCTCCTTTCAAGGCCAACGAAGGATCAGTTCGAAGACGTCCGTGGCTAGTCCACAGAGGAGCGATTCGACGAAAGGTGGGCTGCCGGGTGGACACCCACAATATCATAATATTGAAAGCAAGAATTGTATTGATGGTAATGATGGTACACATACTAGTAGTAACAAAAATTCAATTTTCTTTAGCAATGATTCTGATAACAATCGAAATAGCAATAATAGCAGCTAGACTCCCTCAAAATGTCACCGGCCATGCAAAAGGCTTCTTACACACCTTTGGTTGAGAAAGACATTAGGATATAGGGTTTTCGGGAATGTACCCATAATTTGGTGTGTTCTCAACGGTTGGGGGCAGCGTTGTATAGGTGTTCTGGAAGGTAACGTAGGGGCAAAGACCACAGTATCAACCATCTGAGGCTTTCTGGCAATTTCGAGCCTTGGCGATCAGATAGGGCTATCCCTAAACCTTAAGCCCTAAACCCAAAGCCCTGAACCCTATTATAGGGCTCTTATATAGGGCTCCTACAGGCTTCTGATTTTTTTAGGGGTCCTTATAATAAGGATCCTACCATTTAAGGTCCTTTATCAGGGTCCCCTATTTTCTGAAACTCTGACTTAAGGCTCTTATAACCCTAAACCCAAAGCCCTGAACCCTTTTATAGGGCTCTTATATGGGGCTCTTATAGGCTTCTCATCTAAGGCTCTTATAGGGTTTGTTTGCAAGCTCCCGAAGAGCAAATGCCACTCCAGAGGCCCGAACCCCTAGGATCCCTCCTTTGATGGGCTCCTTCAGTTTAGGGTTTAGGGTTTAGGGTTTAGGGTTTAGGGGTTTAGGGTGAGGACTCCTTTCAGGTCTTCTTCGAGGCCTAATGTGGGCCCTGTATTGAACAGACCTGCTGTCAATGATCGGAACAGGAGTTTATTAGTCATGGGCCCTAAGCCCTAAGCCCTAAACCCTAAACCCTGCACTGTAAACATGCAGAGCTGTGCCCCTGCGCCCTCCATAAGCCTTGACTTCTGCCGCATTGAGCTGTAGACCCGACAGCTTGACCTAAACTGCTGTTTCATGATATAAATTCTGCATTATCTTCAGGATCCTAAACTATGGGAGTTATGGTATATTCCTTGTTATGGGTAATGCAGGGTTTAGAGCATCGACCATGTGACTCTGACCCGCTCTTCGCCAAACCCCTGAAGCTCGCAGCCACACGCCACCCTTACCCGAAATCCCAAACCCTAAACCCATAGACTGAGAACCCAGGAAGGTTTTGTCTAGGGTTTAGGGGTAGAGTGAGTGACCGAGAACCCAGGAACGTTTTGTTTAGGGTTTAGGGGTTTAGAGTTATAGACCGAGAACCCAGGAACGTTTTGTTTAGGGTTTAGGGGTTTAGAGTTTCGGCTTAGGGTGCTTAAAACACAACAATCCCCAACCTGAAACCCCTTCTATACCTCGAGAAGCTTACTCATATTGTACCAGAGACTTCCTTGCTGGGGGTTTAGGTTTAGGGTTTTAGGGTTTAGGGTTTGGGTTTAGGGAGTTCAGGATGTAGAACTCGCCCAAGCAGTTCTCCTAGACATGGCCTGAGGTTGAAATGGCCCCGATCCTGTGCTAACTTCTCAGAGTTTCGTGCTCCAGGTCTTACAGGGTGTTTGGGTTAGAGCCGTTTGGGTTTAGGCTTTAGGGTTTTTATATTAAACCCTAAACCCTAAACCCTAAACCATGGCTCTTAGTGGTTTTCAGAATTCTTGGGCTCAGGCCGGGATCCTAAAAGCATCAACCCCAAAGGGCCCCAAACCCTAAACTCTAAACCCCGGCTAAACCCTAAACCCCTGAACCCGTAAACCCCAAAACACCCTAAACCCCCGTGGTTTAGGGTTTAGGGTTTATAGGGTTTAGTTAGGGTTTAGGGTTTAGGGCTTAGGGGATCCCCGAAATCTTGAAACCCTAAACCCCCGAGCCCTAAACCCTAAATGATCGGAGAAGGTACCCAGGCGAAGCAGCGAGAGCGAGTCGGCCTGGCGTCCCTTTGGAAGGCAGCGAAGGGGTGTCATAAAGGGCTCAGGAAAGAAGGGAGGTGGTTGATCCGATGCACTGCGCTGAACTTTCAAGTTTAGGGTTTAGGGTTTAGGGGTTTAGGGTTTAGCAGTTAGGACTCTGAACCCTAGGCTCTACGCCGTAAATCGCGCTGCATGTGGGCTTTGTGTATGGAGGGGTTGGCTTTGAGGGTTTCAGGTGTAGCAAGAAGGTAGGGCGAAGAGTTCTGGCTTCAGGGTCGGGATGTAGTATAGAAGCTTACAGAATTACCAACATTACTGTTAAGGTTCCTTACTAGAAATCTACAATAAAGGAGCCCAGAACCAAATTCTAATTCTTAAGGCCTCTACAGTAGTGTTGGGAAGGAGCGGGACTTGCCACATCGATTTTTTGTTTGATCACAAGTAGTCCAGCATCAGCCAAAGTCCAACTTAACCCTCAAGTATGGTACCGGGTACCTTCTAAGGATCCTTTTTACCACGAGTGCCGCCTTCTTTGGGGTTCCGAAACGGGACGCTAATTTAGTGAACTGCTCAAGCGGTTTACTTCCCAGGGCCCTCTAAGGAACCGGGAACGTCTGCCCAAGTTGCTAAACCCTAAACCCTAAACCCTCAAGTATGATATGGGGGGTTCCGAAAATAGGGGACCCTAATATAGTACCCTAAATAATAGGATCCTTATTATAAGGACCCCCCCAAATAAGGTACCCTAATTTTCGGAAACTCTAAACCCTAAACCCTAAACCCTAATTTTCGGAAACTCCCATATATGGTCTACTTCCTAGAGCCCTCTTATAAGGAGCCCGGAAAGTTCTGCCCAAGTTGGTAGGAAACCTTCTTGTAGGTCCCCTTTTTGTCGGAGGCCTAAACCCCGAACCCTTAACCCAAAGCCCTTACCCACAAAGGACCCATACTTTAACATTCTTGGGCCCAACGACCCCTTTTGTTTAAGGCTTTTGGGCTATTTTGATGCTAAGGGGAAGCTATAACCCTAAACCCCCCTGACCCCCAAACTCTGAACGTTGTTTATAATCGCAGAGAGTAGAGTGCTTAGGACCCAACGTCCTTCGGTCAAGGGTCTGAACTCCCATGACCATAAAGTTATAGGGCTTCAAAAAAGCACATACATAAATCCCCTTATAATGAAGCCCAATAAAGTAGGGATATCCCTATAAACTGCTTATGCTTATGTCCTGTTTGGGTTCCTAAAGTTAGGGTATAGGATTCAGGGTTTGGGGTTTAGGGGTTTTGTAGCGTCCACCTGCATACCTATGTATCCGGTTGCAGGCCACTTGTGTTGTCGAGGTGAGTCTGTAACATAGGGGCCTTAATAATTGCCTCTACTATTTTGGAGGTCCCTTACTATAAGTATAGTATATTATACCCCCAAACCCTTTTTCTAATTGTTAAGTTCCCTGTAATACCCTATACCCTAAACCCTAAACCCTAAACCCTAAACTCTAAACCCAAACCTTATTCTAATCCTTAAGTTCTCTATAATACTCGATGTCAACTGTTCACACTTGGGGCACCTTCGCCTCTCATCGCACAACGGGGCTACCAACTCCGAGACTCGGATAAGGAGTAAGATGACCTGCTGAGTGTGGCGGGGTTTGTGCACCAACCTAAGAGCCCTTTTCAATACCCGTACAAAGCCTTGCACAAATCCAGCAACCACAACTGGACCCTAAACCCGAAACCCTCTCACGGGGCGCAGAGGTCTTCGGACGGCATACGAGCGCAGGCCTTTTCGACGAACTGGAAGGGACGCGGGTGTGTGTGAGGAGGTTTGCTGTTTGCGGGTTCCTTATGGGCTTCAGGGTTTTATGTTTTACCTTAAGAACCCAAAACCCACTTTTTTGTAGGTTCTTATTATAAACCCTGATTGGGGATTTATAGGGACCCTACAAAAAAGTAGGTTTTGGGTTCTTAAGGTAGGACTAAAGGCTTTCAGCACTTGGAAGCACATGTTCAAGTTCATGCATGTCCAACTTGACGAAGCGAATCTTCACCGATGCCCGGACTAAACCCTAAACCCTAAACCCTAAACCCTGAACCCTAAACCCTAAACCCTAAACCCTAAACCCTAAACCCTAAACCATGGGTCATGCGGCCATGAGCCAAAACCGGTTTCCCCGCGCCTAGATCCGGGAATAGTCCTTGCACTTCCCAGACAGTTCAAGGGGCCACGGTTTAGGGTTTAGGGTTTAGGGTTTAGGGTTTAGGGTTTAGGGTTTAGGTTGTCAAAATTATGGTTCCTTTTTGGGTCCTGATTATAATACGGCACCTATTATTTAGGGTACCCCCAAAGGGACCATAATTTTGACAACTACCCATATGAAGGAATCTATAGGGGTTTACGGAGTTATATCGGGGTTTGGATGGTCTTTATAGGCTTCGTAATTATGGAATGTGAGCCCAAACTATAGAGGTCGTGTTTTAGTGTAAGATGTATTCATTAGTTCAATGGAGTCCGTAGCGACCAGTTACTAGATAGGTCTATTTGCGCTTATGCGCCTAAGAGGATCTTATTTACAAAACATTGCTTTAAAAGGTCCAACCCACATTAGTCGCTGGTCATCGTCCACGCAGGTTCCGAAGAGTGTTCCAGGTTTGGGCTAGGGTTGAGGGCTTGGGGAGAATGTCATTCCTGGCGGGCTCCTTCTTTTAGTTTACGAAATGAAGCACCCCAAAGCCCTATTCTAGCGGTGGTCTTTGGGAGAAGCTACTGAACCTGCGTGCAACCTAACCACCCCCCCCCCCCCCTTACATATCCATTCACCTGACACTGACTTGCGTAAGGTCGTGCTTTCTACCCTCGCGGGCGTTCAGATTTCTGGTACGGGACACAGAGGTTTTCTTCAACAAGGCCGAAAACTTGTTGTACCTCGATAGGGACCCGACATCAAAGTAGGCTATGTGTGTTATGCCGGTTTAAGGTAAGCCCCAACGCATGCCTACCCTAAGCCCAATACCCCAATCAGAAACAGAAATTGCATCAGGTAAAAATAGCAAAAACAGGACAATACAACCACATAGAAAAGACCATACAAAACAAGTAGCGCCTAACACCACAACACAACTAGCAAAGCTCTTAAACAACCTTTTCGAACCTTCAACCCCTCGGAAAAAAAAAACATCTATACCCCAAACTCGAGACCCTAAACCCTAAACCCTAAATCACAGGTATGGCTATCTGGAAGCTGGGACGGCCGTCGTCGCCCCGAATTCGGCCATGGGCTGACCGCGCGGGCACGCCGGCGCGCCTGAAGAAGATGAGGTCACTGGGTTTAAGATTTAGTTTAGGGTTTAGGGTTGTAGGGTTTAGGGAAATGAAAAGGAATCGAGACATTGGGGACATGAAAAGGAATGGGGAATTCAGATTAAGTCCGCTCCCGCCCGCGTGCCCCCCAAACAAAGAGACTCAAGGTGGTGCTTGTTCTGACTAACTACTTATAAGTAGTAGCAGTTTAAAGCGTACCGTTGTGATTTTAAGGGGTTACTGGGGTAACCAAATCGATCCACTGCCCTGATTTTCAACCAGCCCCTAAACCCTAAACCCTAAACCCTAATCTCAAGCCCCAAACCGCAAGCTGGCATCCGAAAGCCTATGTATACGACACCACACTCCTGCTTGGCCCTTCTCTGGGCTCTTGTTAAGGGATTTGATTTAAGTTACCATAAATCGGGTTCTATAGTTTATAATAGGGTTTCCTAATTGTGGTAACTTGGATTAGATTCGATCCCTTAGCAAGAGCCCAATTTTTATATGATTGAAAGATCACAAACACGTAAACAGCTGCACTCCCAGGGCGGCCCGTGCTGTTTATAAACTGTACAACTGCTGTAAGGGCCTGAACAACTACCAGTACTGTTTTGGGGGTACAGTATTCTGCCAAACTCTAAACCCTGAACCCTGAACCCTAAACCCTAAACCCTAAACCCTAAACCCTACCCTATTTTAATTACTCAATCCCCTAGAAATATGAGTCAAAGCCCAAGCCTCAAGGCGCTGATCGCCGTTTTGCACCGTAGTTATCAACATCCCTATGCGATAAATAAATGTGAGCCTGGGTTTGGGGTTCAGGGTTTAGGGTTTAGGGTTTAGAAAGCCCAAATCACCCGAAAATCCTCCCCAAAAGCTGGCAACTCGCTTAACACCCAACACCCTGAACCCGTAAACCCATAAACCCCTGACCCTTAAACCCTTAAGCTCTAATCCCAAACGTGCATTGTCCTTAGGAGGTCGAAAAGGAAAGCCGGCCATGTAGCGCCCGTGGACGACTTCTCTGACATCTGTGTGCTGCGTGGCACAGATTCTGGTTTAGACTGCAATGTTTAGTGTTTTGGGTTTTAGGGTTTAGGCTGAGATTCTGCCCTAAGCTTTAGGGCTTTGGTAATCTGAGAGTTTGACCTTTTACTTGCCTTGTTTATTGGGGAAGGAAGTGTTCAGTAGAACTAGTAGAGCCATACCATAATCATGTACACCCACACCGCTAGTCTAATTGTTAGGGCCCCTGTGTTATGTTAGGTCTGGACCGTAAGTGCACTCATAAGAAGTCGGGGAATATGAGCCAGGGGTGTGCCCGGTCCTCTGACAGACACACTTAGTGTCCACCGTCTAGGAGTTGACAAGGTTTAGGGCCCAAACCTAAAACCCTAAACCCTAAACCCTAAACCCTAAACCCTAAACCCTAAACATAAACCTAAACCCCTAAAGCCCTAAACCCTAAGCCCTACAATTCGGCCCTAGACCCTGAACCCACGCCATCCCACACCCAAAACCTCGGACCCAAAACCCTAAGCCCAACATCTCCAAACACCAAAGCCGGAACCCTACACCCTAAACTTTGGGGCACTTATATAGAAATAATTTGTAATCTTTGGCTACGAAAAACCCTAAGAAGAAGCTAAAATTGTAATTGTTGCTAGGGCTCTAAGTTCAGTACTGTAAACCCTAAACCCTAAACCCTAAACCCTAAACCTAAAGCCGGAACCGCTAAGCTGAGGCAGGTGGTGTCCAAGGAGATGCAATAGCGGCGGCCTTCCTCGCAGCTGCCGACAGAATTCTGGCAGACAGTTATGCAGTGACTCCAACACCCCATAAATCAGGACTGTAAGAAATCCCCGTAGACTTCCAGGTATACCATGAAGTACCATAACCTACGGTTTGTAGGTTTTTTATTACGAACCTTATGTTGGAATCTATAGGAGGCCCTGCGAAAGCAGGTTTTGGTGGCTCACGGTATTCCGCCCAGATCTTCCAAAGTCCTTTAATCAAGGAATCTAACTACCTGCAGAATCAGATTCGGGATCCTACTACAATTTAAGGTATATTGCTTAGATCTGGGCAAACCCTAAACCATAAAACAATCCTTTCGGTCCCTTTGAACCCTTTAAAGCAACAGATCTGGGTGTCTTGGAGTCTCTGAGTACGGGCCTCCCAAAGTATGGAGGCACCGCTCTGGGCGCCTGGCCTACAGAGCTGTGACAACCCAGGGGAAGGTGCAATATAGGAGCCTAAATAATTACCAATACTATCTTGGGGGGTTCCTTATTGTCAGTCATTACGGTATAATATACTTCAAAACCCTCATCTAATTATCAAGGCCCCAATTACGTCCTTTGTTTGGCTTTAGAGTTTCGGGTGTCTGAGTGTTTTGGCCTAGGTTTCGGGTCGGGTTCCTACTTTTCATGGTTTCAAGTTCGACATCCCACAGGCGCGGCCGTACTATGGGAGGTATTGAAGTCCAGCAGTGTTACAGATAGTGAAGGTTTAGGTCATATTATGTCCATCAGTAGTTAAACAACACTGCGACCCAAAACCCTAAACCCCACACCCTAAACCCTATTATCACATTTCAGAAGGCCGGGGGTGCGGCGCACATGCATGTTTCTGAAGTCTTGTTTTCATGGCGTTGCTGCCATGTGTATGATGACGACGAGTCGCAGTGCAGATCCGTGCACTGAAGCATTTAAAGTGCCTCATGCTCTGCTCCGTTTTCAAGATCTAAGGGCTTTAGGAGGGACCATCTATGGGGTATATAAGGGCGATACAATGGTTATTTAAGGTAGTGGGATTAAGGGTCCCTATTACGGTTCCCTCCTTTTAAAGTCCTTAGACAAGATGCCCTAAACCCTAAACCCTAAACCCTAAACCCTAAAAGGGTTCCCTCCTTTTAAAGTCCTTAGACAAGATGTCCAGCTTGCCTCAAAGAGGCTATGGCAGCCGGAGCCTGACCCTCAAGAAATCGGATCTACTATCTTTGCCAGGGTTTAAGATTCGGGTGTTGGGTTTCGGGTTGTCTTCGCAACTATTATCTTTGCCAGGGTTTGGGATTCGAGTGTTGGGTTTCGGGTTGTTTAGGGTTTAGGGTTTGGAGTTTTGAGTTTGGGATTCGGGGGTTGGGTTTCGGGTTGTCTAGGGTTTAGGGTTTTGAGTTTGGGATTCGGGTGTTGGGTTTCGGGTTGAAGCTTATATCCTTTGACTCATATTCAGGACCACATGGTACCGCGCCAGGTGCTGCAATGCGCGACCAAGAACTGTGAGTTCCGCGTGACAAACGTCGACGGCTGAGCTCACGCCGTGTTCTTCAAGTAGGGGGTTCAGGGTTTAAGGTTTAGGCCCAGTTTAGGGGTTTAGGGTTTAAGGTTTAGGGTTTAGGGCTTAAGGTTTACGGCTGTGGGGTTTAAGGGTTTAGGGCCCTTGAGGCTTTAAGTTTTCGGGCTTAAGGTTTAGGGTTGGGTTCAGGGTTTAAGGTTTAGGGGGTTTTCTGTGAACTAGAGTTCACACAATTACCTAATATCCCAAAGGGTCCAAAGTGCCTTTTTGTAGTAGAATGTAGGGTTTCCACATTAGGACCTATGAATTCTTGTTATGATTTAGGGAAGTATCCCTCATAACAGTACATAGGAGCCTTTGTCTCAAGCTCCTGTCACTTGGTCCTTGGCAAGGGCTCTTCATTTGCGGAAGACCCCAAGTAGGGTTTTTTCAGAAAAGAGACTGAAAGACTCAGACATATGTGCATGTATGATAGATAAACTAAAGGTGCCCCAGTCTTATATAATGGCATGTGTTTGTTTAGTTCTTCATTTGCCATGGTTTATCTCTCTTCTCTCCCACCCTAAACCCCTAAACCCAAAACCCAAAACTTCATTCCACTTATGAAGGCCCCTACACCACACAACTGGGTGGACACCCCTGATCCCTAAACCTTAAACCGTGGACACCCAGGTTTCAAGAGCAGCCGTCAGGTTCTGTTCGCTTGTGGGAGTTTCCGAAAATAGATAGAGTACCCTAAATAGTAGGACCCTTATTATAAGGACCCCCCCCCCCAAAATAAGGTACCCCTATTTTCGGAAACTCCCATGTCATTTCCAGCCAAGGAAGAAGAAGGCTTGGGCTTTAGGGATTTAGGCGTTGAGGGTTTGGGAGTTTGAGGTTTAGGGGGATTTAGGGATCTAGGTGTTTAGGGTTTAGGGATTTGAGGTTTAGAGGTTTAGGGATTTGAGGTTTAGGGTTTAGGGACTTAGGCGTTTAGGGTAATATACCACAGAATCACACCCCCCGAATAACTCGAACCTTGTCGCTCTAGCAGTTCCCTGAACGGTTTAGGGTTTAGGCTCCTTGATTCCGACACCCTGAAAGCCCCCCCAAGTCCCCAGACACCCCTTCCAAAGCAAAACCTATCAAGCCAAACGGACGCAGAGGCCTGGGATATCTATTGCTGCGAGGCATGGGGGTGGGAACAAAACATCGCGAGGCTTGTTGAGCAACGGACATCCCCAAACCCGAATAAGGCCCTAAATCCTAAAGCCTAAACGATTCTTGAGCCTTAAACCCTAAACCCTAAAACTTAAACCCTAAACCCTAAACCCTAAACCCTAAACCCTAAAGGCCTGAATCCCGAAATTTTAGAGCTTACGCGGCTTGACCTTTAACAAGAAGTGCATAGATCATCCTCGCCCCTAAACCCTAAACCCTAAACCCTAAACCCTAAACCACCCTAAACTTTAAACCAACAATAAGTGCATAGATCATCTTCGGTGAATGCGGCCCCCAAGGCCGGCCCTGCTTTGGGTTGTGCATGATAGGGAACCCTGCCTTAAAGGATGTTAGAGTCTTAGGGTTTAGGGTTGAGGGTTAACGGTTTAGGGTTTAGGGTTTAGAACTTCGGGTTTAGGGTTTAGGGTTTAGAATTTAGGGTTTAGGGTTTAGAACTTAGGGTTTAGGGTTGAGGGTTTAGGGGTTTAGATAGGGAACCCTGCCTTAAAGGATGTTAGAGTCTCTGCCTATAGTCTCCATCGTCCTAAACCCTAAACCTTAAACCGCTTTCTTCTAAGATTCTTAATATAGAATTGGTTAAACCCATAAAAAGAACTACAATAGAGACTATAGGTGGGTATCCTCCCAGACCCCTTAAACAGCATTCTACACATTCATAGACATTTCTGTGGAATCCTGGGAAAAGGAACGCCTCTTGGAACCCTCAAACCCGTAATGATGCCGAAAGATTCACCGGTAGAACTTTCCAAAACAGTCCAAAATGGACATCACCCCTATAGAGTCCTCTTAAACCCACCCCCAAACCGGAAATCCCAAATCATATTCTGTTCACAGTAGAATTCAGAAACCCTAGATAAACACGAACATCTAAAACTTTAAGCGCCCAATCTGTAGAAGCCCTTAAAGGAGTGCTCCACAGAGCCCTAAAACACCCTCAAGCAAAAGGAAGTTCGTAGCTTGGTACTTGGGTGAAGCCAGACCACCCCATATTGGCTTCTTAGTCTGGTAGTTACCATAATAATCTGATGTTCCTTTGAGGAATGTTTAAGGTTTTACGGATTGAAAATTTAGTCAACCTTACATAAGGTTTCCTTTTGTATGGTAAGCTAAACTACATTCCCTACCAAGAACCCAGTACGTATAGTACACCTCTCTATCAACCCGTATAGCAACCCTTCTACGACAAGTTGTGGCTTCCTTTAGGGTTTGATGTAGAGGCCCGAATAATTAGAATAGGGTTTGGGGGCTTCCTTATTATAATTCCGATAGAAGATACCCCAGAACATTATTCTAATCATTCAGGCCCCTATATTAGGGCTTGTGGCTAGCCTTATAGTCCCCTCTATGGCATCCTGAATTTCGGAACCCTAAACCCCAATTGACCCTTAAAGTATAGGGTTTGGAGGTTTAGGGTTTAGGGTTCCTAACCCCTAAATTTAAGCCAAAAGCCCATAAGCCGAAGCCCTCATATCCTATATCCAAACCCCAGTTCCCCGACCCCCGTGAGCCAGGCATGTTCCTATGGCGGCGAGCGCCACGACGCTGAGCCGGGAATCTCGGAAAATGTCCTTCAGGGATTAGGGCGCATGTATATATGTATTGTGTATATACATATATATTTACACAGAGTATACAGACAGTATATAAGCTCAAAAATAAATGTAGACATGAATATAGATAGTTAAATACATAAAAAGGTGTATATATCTATATACGCACTATGTGTATATATATATATATGTATACATATCCAGGGTGGTGGTGGTGGTGGTGGTGGTGGTGTATACATAATGTGTGTGTGTATATATATATATATATTCAATGCAAGCTTTTAAGGTTCTTGTAGGGGTTGGTGATTGGGCTGATAGGGTTGGTAATTAGAAGGCGCTCTATAGGACATGTTCAGCAGGGTTTTGATTTGGGTTGCATGGGGTTTGAGGGCGCTTTGGGGTGCACTTGGAATCCCTATAAACCCTAAACTCAAAACCCTAAACCCTAAACCCTACCGCAAACCCAACTGTAAAGAAGAAACATATTTTTTTGGGGGAACCATGTCTCCGATGATCGGTAACACTGGGCGCAGTATGCTTGGCAGGGCCTTTCTCCTTTGGAGCCCAGGCGGTCTTAGGGTTTAGAGTTCGGGGCTTGGGGCTTAGGGCTTAGGATTTAGGGCTTAGAGCTTTGGGATTAGGGCTTAGGCTTTAGGATTTAGGGCTTAGGGCTTATAGGGTTTAGGGACCCGGCACTAATTACCTAGAGCCCTGAAAATGCGATCCTCACGTGAGACTCCATCAGTTAGTTAGAGAGCCCTCTAACAGATTGCAGTTGGCCAAAGCGCATACTATAGGGTCCTTAAAAAGATTAATCACCTATTGCTATTCTAGGGGAATTCATTATAGTATATTGGGCCACAACACCCTATTCTAATTATTAAGGCTCCTCCCTACACTACAAGCCTTTGAAAGAAAGCCGTACTAAGAACCCTAAACCCTAAACCCTAAACCCTAAACCGCAAACCAAGCGGAAACCTTACGCAGACGCTGGACCCCAGACTGGACAGCCTGAACAGGAAGCCTTGCTCAAGGGACCCTTAGGGTTTAGGGTTTAGGGGTTCAGGGGTTTGGGGGTTTAGGGTTTAGGAGTCTGTGCCTTTGTGGATGCCCGGATTATGGGATCGAATGGCTTCCATAGACTTGGACCCCCCCCCCAAAAAAAAATCTTTTGTGGCACACAATGAAAATACTATTCCCCAGCCCTAAATTCTACAACCTTGAACCCCTAAACCCCAAACCCCAAGCCCTATTAACTCCACACACCCCTAAAACCCAAAGGTACTGCGCCCAAAGGGTTCAAAGTGCCTTTATAGTAGAATGTAAGGTTTCTATACTAGGAATCCTGTTTACGATTTAGGGAAGTATCCCCCAGAACCGTACATA
>CAJNDV010036490.1:11028-20434 GCA_905221635.1 Symbiodinium sp. CCMP2456
GGTTTCAGTGCGATTCGGATTCACACCCAGCGTGGTGAACTGTGACGGGAAAGGACGCTGGGCCTACATGTAGCACAGGCAGGATCCGAATTTTGTGTTCATCGCACGGATTATCTGAATGTTCAGGGGTAGTGCCCAGAATTCACATGCACCTACATTGGACATGCTGCGCGAGTCCCACAGGAAACAACAGATCGAGACTGAAATCTGGATCAACAGCAATTGGTTGTCAGGAGAAGCACCAGCGCTGGGAATTGGCAGACAGCGCCTTGGATGTCGAGGCGAGCTGCCGTGGTGTAAACTCCAGGGATTCTGGCATGACCTGCATCGCAACACTGAGCCGACATGCTTGGATCTGGAAGATTTATAAAGCGGCTTTGGAAGGAACTGCGGGTGCTTCTACAGGAGTCTCATCGCAGCAAGGCCCGGGGCAACAGCGCTCCTGAACCCGTTCCTGCATCCTGCCCCAGTCTTACCATGATTTCTTGGGTTTGTCAGTCGCGAGCCAGATTAACTTGCAGAATCTTCTTTGCTGCACCTGCATTATTACCAGTGTAGCCGTTGGAAGAAGATCATGCAGACAAGCTGTTTATAAGTTTGACAGACGGTCGTCCGCCACAGGTGGAGAAGGAGCTGCAGATGCAGCAGGCCAAGCATGACGAAGACGTGGATCGCATTCTGGTCCAGGCTGGCGCTTTCTTTGTGCAGTCCGACAAGGTCGATTCTATTAACCATATACGTAAGCTTGGGGACTTCACTGCAGAAGTCCCAGAGCACTTGCTGCATTTGCCGACCTTCTGCTCCCCGGCTTGGGTTCCTGTAACCCTGCAGTGGAGGGTGCTATCAGTATGATACCAAGGTTCACCTTTGCTGATGTGCCGAAGGGCACAGTGACGCAATGCCATCTTGCTTGCGGCGCTCATATCATCAGTGCTAGCCGCAAGTTGGGTATAGAGGGCCTAAATGCTACCCGAAGTTTGGTTCGGTTGGGCGGAAGAATCTGGACGGCATGCAAATTTGACAGACACCTGTCGATACCTCCAGAACAGTGAGCTGGACAGGTGCAGTCTTTCCAGCAGGAGCTGAAGTCAGCGATTGAAACCAAGCAGTTGCTGGACAAGGACCTTGCCTTGGCTCCATTTTCACGCATGGGTTGGTACTGATGCAATGTCGAAGTGTGGTAGGATACGCAGGATCAATTAAACAGAATTGGCTCTGCTTACAGCGTGCATCTTTCTGCAATAACTGTTGAACTCAGATGGTGGACAGGTTTGGTTTCGGTCAGAAGATCGGCAGAGAGTACGCAAGGCTTCCCTGCCAAAAAGTGCACCCCCCAATACATTGACATCGCCAAATTTCGGGGTGGGGCTTTGAAAGGAGAAGGCGTCCATGCAAGAGGCCCACGAGCTGCAGTTGCAGGACGACGGCGTTGCTGTTCCTGTGTGCATCCGTCCATCATTATGTTCGTCTTCCTGCCTGCTCTCCTGCTCGGCTGTTCGGCTAGCTAGCTAGCTGTCCTTTTGTTTGTTTGCCTGTGCGTCTCTGCAAGGGGCTGCGTAAGTGATCAGTGCACGTCTCTGAGAGGAATTATTGGGTATGCTGAGGGCGCACAAACACGCACGACTACGGTGATTTGCATGTCGAATTATGTCGCAGTGAGTTTCCATCCATTGCACGTCTCCCACAGGTATTTTACAGTTTGATCTTGGGGGATGCCCCTGTGCATCCCGCATTTTCTCCAGCCATTGGCAGGAGCTACAGGACAAGCTCAAAGAAAGCAGTGGATGCGAGGACGCGAGATGAGCTCTCGCCAATTACTGCATTGACATTTGCATGTTGGTGATGTCAAGACATGAGCACCGTGCTGGTTTGCATCCGCGTCTCCAGTGATCCGTCTGGACTGCTTTCTGCTAACATTCGTGTCCACGCGGCACGGGATCGATGTTTGTACGTATGTGTGTGCATTGAACTGTTTCGGTTGTGTTTCGATGAGTTGAACCGGTCTCTGGCCAGTACAGTTGTATATTGATATGCAAAGCAAGTTTTCGCGACGGTTTCGTTCCTCTGGATATTATATCGTACAGCCTGCAGTCCTGCAGTCTACAGTATCAGTCACTGACATGGCAAGCTTCGATCGTAGATGCTGCTGCTTTTGTCATCACCTGAGTGAAGCAAGTGGCAACAGCACAAAGACGGATCCGCAAACCACAAGCCTAGCAAACATGACGGTCTTGTTCACAGATGCAATACTTGTTAAGAAACTGACAAAAATCAAGTGTAATCTGTCGTCCTCCAGCTCGCTGCGGGTGGAGTCTCATGCACGGTTCGCGCCTGTGGTTTCGGGACGAAGGGATGCATGCAATTTAAAGACGATGGTGAGACCTGTTTCCTACATGGTTATACCGCCCCGAAGCAAGCATTAGTGAGTTGCGCAGCTTCGAGTCCAGTCGAGCCGGGCAGGCCCCTTTGTATGCTTGACGCTTAAGCACCGGCGGGCATTTTTGGGATGTACATACGTGTCCGCCAGGGCACGAGGTGTTACAGGGTTTGTGCAGAAACGTTCAACAGGATCATTCTCAACAATCACCAGCACATGTTGAAGCATCTGAATGCCAGCACCGTGCCGTCCCGTTGTATCGGAGTGCTGCCAGGATCTACTGCAGAAGCTTGCCGATTTGGAAGCGGAGAATGCAGAATGCCAGTTGCCCTAGTGACAGTTAACGTGCTGCGACTCGATCTGTTGCAATCGTTTGGGGACTTTGGGGTGTAGTACAGCGAAGACAGGAACGAGCAGCGGCAAATTGAAACAAAGGGACTCCTGAGTTTGTGACGGAGTTTTTATCACAGCGTCCTTTCCTTGGGATGACATTCCTTGGGATGACAATGAATGGTTGGTTCTGGCCGGCGTATTGTGCCAACATTCTTCGCTGAATACTGCTGCCGGCCAACAAAAAAAGGAAAGATATGAAACACTTCGGCATGCTGTCCTGCATTCTCGGACACATTCTCAAGCCTCTTGCAAAGCCGCTGGCCCCAAAAAACTGAATTGCCTGCTCCTAACTCCAAAAGGACGTAAAGACAGCGGAGCTCTGGTGTGCTCAGATGAGTTCTTCTCGTTGGTTTCTCTTCGGGTTCGTGTGCTTCTTAGCCCATTTAGCCCAGGCAAAAGCCGCTTGGTGCAAGCAGGCGAGGCGCTGTCGAGCCACGAGGTGCCAAGGTCGTGGTCGTCGTCATCGTCGTCGCAGTAGCAAGGGACATGTGAGTGGCTGGGTGTATCTAGTTGAGACTATGTGTACGTTAGTGAACTTTTCACTTGTCCCTTGCTGAACTTACCCACTGAGGTATGGCTTTCTTACAGGAGCTCGATAGACTCCGATAGACGCTTCGCAAGGGCTTAATAAGTGTTTGCGAAGTATTTGCCACAGAAATCAAAACCGATAAGACCTTTGCAGCATCTTCTTGGCTCGTCGTATCCTGCGCACCGATGCCCAACAATAACATAGTTTGTCATTTTACCTAGCAAAGGTTAGTTCAGGCACTGTAGTCAGTGTGGTAGTTACAGACCGGCAACATGACGCAGCCTGCCAGAACCACTAGGGTCTGTGATCATGAGAAGCAGTCGGCATGGTGATACTGTAGAAGCACTGTAGCAGGGTTCATTGATCTTTGTTTTTCGATTAGATGTGGGTCTTCAAGGAAGACCCGTGTTGCCATACTTCATTGCATGGTGCCGTGTCATCACGGGCTGCAGTCTGTATGAGACATGGCGTCTCATGCACAGGACCTCCAATCGCATGAAAGCTTAATGTGCACAGAGACAAACAAAACTCTTCAACCCAGCTCTCCAGTGCAGGCTGCCTTGCAGGAGGCCCTTCAGGAGGCAACAGATCTCAGCGACCTGGCGGCAGACACTCTCACAGAAGAAGCCATGCGGCTGGTAGCACATGTGGATTTTCCCAAACATCTCCCAGTCTTCCTGCATCCAGTTTCATCAACAAGTCATAGTCGGCTTGGGTAGAGCAGCGCAAGGTGTACTTCCATTGTCAGTCTACAGCTACAAGTAGCTCTAGTCTGCTTCAACTGTAGCATTAGAAGGATCGTGGAGAGCCTCAGGAGCAGAACTGGTGACTGCCAGCACCGCTGAGGAGGAGGCTGCCCCTTCTGAGGTTCAAGTCTTAGTTCTGGGTTTATGGGTTAGCTTGCACTTTGGATTTGTTCAAACATACCGGCGGTGTTCTGGGGGAAGAGTAAGAGTCGGGTCTTGGTGAAACCGCCGTCGCAAAGTCCAGCTTCGAGGCCCGACCAGTTTCCAGGTGCGGGTTTCTGATTCAAGTTTCCGTTAACAGTGTTAAATAGTGCCGTCGTGATTCTTCTGACCCTGCGTGTAGCTGGATCACGTCGAAGGCCTTCCAACTGGAGAGATCGCCCCCACGGGCAGGTGGTCAGGCTTCGAGAGGAGCTCGCGAACACGATCCAGGCTCTTGGGAAGTTCTGGAGCACAGCACTAGAAAGCTTTTCCAGAGCCCGGCAGGCTCAGACGTCATCTCCCACGTGGCCTGGCCGAAGTGTTCTCGCATGGCACAGGTCAGTTGTCCAGATTTCGCATCTCTCACTTTTCACCTTGCTGTCCTGGCTAGCTTACGTTTTTGCAGCGGATCCCTTCCCTGCACCTGCAGCAAAAAATATATATGTATGGCTGCTTGGCATTGTTCCACTCCAGCGTCCGTTTCGGAGCCACCGCCGTTCTTAGGAAACCGGCCCAGACCTGAACCCGATCCGCAAATAACGGGAACGAGGTGAGGGCCGCCAGCTACAAGTTGTTGTTGCTTGTATGTAGAACCCGAGGCAGATGCAGCAGCTTGCAGAAGAATATCAAGTTGCCCTGGCAGATATGGCATCGCTTCGCGCTGGCGACTGGGCCGGCAATCATAGTGACATTCGGGCGACCGGCATTGCTGGGCCCGAAACTGCTAATCCAGGAGGTCTTCGGGTGTCCTCAGAGGACATGTTGCGAACTGGTCTCAGGCTACGAGCAGGAGATCGATGGCTTGCAACAGGAGCTTCAGGATCGAGAAGCGAGCTTTGCTGAGGCCTCCCAGCTCAACAGCATGTTACAGCTGTGTGAAGCAGCCTCGTTTTTCCTTTTGCAACCTCCTGGACAGCATTTTTAGAAGGTACCTCAGGCTTCATGTTCGTTCGGTACTCTGGGATGGTCATGAAGACGAGCATCCTGTCCCGTGCGCAGAACAATGAGGCAAACGTTGCTGGACAATGCCCTTGTGACCTCCTGGAACCTAAGCCTGTCGTCTTTACCCATGAGTTTGCCCCGTTGTTCACTCCCCGTTCGGGAGCTTATGGTATGTCGATAAAGCTTTGTTCCAGCACCTCATGCCGTGCTTCCATGTCGGACAGCAAGCGGCAGCCTTGTTGTAATGTCGAGGAGTTACACATGCTATCGCCAACACAGGTAATAAACTACCAAGACAAGTTTTAGTACCCTGACTGTGTGTTCGATTTTTCACAGTGCGCACGGAAGCATTGCAATGCGCGTGGATATGGGGTGATATGGGTCTAGAGTCAGGACATAAAACGGCGTCAACAAAATCGCTTGACAACATGTTCTTCTCGGTTTTGCTAGTTCCTAGACGTGAACTATCACTCCCGCGCATGTGAGCATGGATGCGCGTATGGGCGCTTTAAAACAAGCAGTCAAGATACCCTGGCAATCATTGCGGGTGTCCAAGAATGAACATGACATCGAACATGGGTGGTTGGCAACAAACACAAGAAATCGTTGCGCATGCAGTTCTGGGGCGTCGTCGTGTATTACCCAGAATCTGACCGAAAGGCATGACGGCAAACACGCACAGGATTCCGTACAAGATTCAAAGCTGCTTTCTCTCAGTTGTTCCAGGAACGGAAACGCATGCATCAGAAGCTGCAAGAGCACGAAGAGACGGTTCGCAAGGCGAGATGGAGGGTGAGTTTTTAGCAGTGCCACTGTCACAGTTGCATGTTCCTTGCTTTAGGTCCACAGCGGCACCCGTCAAAACCCAGAACTCAGGACTTAGCAACAGGCGGTCGTGGACACGAACAGTAACAGAGGGGATTGACATGCATGATGGCTTTTCTCCACGGACATCAGCGGAGCGTCTTTGTTCTCAACTGGGCAGCAGGCCAATCACATGCAAGACGTGCTGTCCAAGCGCGTGGTGCAGTTGGAAGCCAAGCTCCAACAACAGACGTTGGACAAGAAAGATGCTGCCGAGGAGTTTCTTCATGAGCACAATTGACTTCAACATTTGATGATTCAGGTTCGACAATCTGCCCCCCCCCCCCTTGTTACTGTGTTGTTCAGATGCGGTGGGCAGCAGCAGCAGCAGCAGCAGTCCGCGCAACAACTTGATGATTAGGCCGTAGACGTTTTGCTACCGGACAAATCCCATTGCCTCAACGCATGCAATGTCACTGTGTGCCAACGCCGCAGATGAAATGCGATGTTGCATTTTGCGAAGCCTGAACGTTTGTGGTAGTTTCTGCGTCATCCTCATAGATAGAGGCCCCATGGCCTGTTGCATCGCCATACTTCGAAGAAGCCTTGGATACTAAGCTGCCACAGCCCGCTGCCGGCTTGCAGGAGCTCGACCACCTGCGCAAGTCAAGTCTGGCTGAGGCCGAAACAGCACAGCGGCTGAAGGCCCCAGTGAACCGCTAGGGGTGGACTGGACGGTTCGGAAGACGGGCCAGAAGCATTCAAACGCTGGAGCCCAGCCGCTTGCGCAGAATGGGCCGCAAGCACGTTCGAATGGTCTCGTGTCGGCCTGTCTTGAAGACTGGCCGAGTTGCTGTCTGTAGCCACATTCAGATTTCGGTGTGCATGTCGGCTCCTGCATGGTGACCTGCACCAGGAAGCAGAAGAACGCACCAAATCAGCCGAGGACCGTTCCTAGGAAAGGGTTGAAGTACTCATTTCATGCAGGCAGTGCCACGATGCGCTTTGGGTGTTGGCGATCTCGTTCCCGGAATTTTGTTGCTGATGCTGATGCTATCTGGTGCTTGTGGCGTTTAGAAGCATGGCTGCGACGACTTCCACCAGAACTACAAGCGCAAATGCGATGAAAACTCCCCACACCACCGCCGCCACCACCACCGCCGCGACGACGACTACTAGCACTACGACTAGGATGATGATCAAGACGACGATGATTAACGGCGATAGCGACGACGATTACTACTACGTTACTACGACTACTATTCCTACTACTACTACTACTACTACTACTACTACTACTACTACTACACCACTACTACTACTACTACTCCTCCTCCTACTACTACTACTACTACTACTACTACTACTACTTCTACTACTACTACTACTACCACTGCTACTCGTACTACTACTACTACTACTACTACTACTACTACTACTACTACTCCTACTCCTACTCCTACTCCTACTCCTACTCCCACTCGTACTCCTACTCCTACTCCCACTCGTACTCCTACTCGTATCCTACTCGTATCCTACTGCTACTGCTACTGCTTCTGCTCCTGCTCCCACTACTACTGCTACTGCCACGCTACGACGACCATGTTCGCGACGACGACGACTACTAGTACTGCCGCCTCCGCTACATGCAATGACGGCGATAGTGCCGCCTTGCTGCTGTGAATGTCATGCCAGCCCGGGAACAACTAGCTGAGATGCTGTGACAAATACTACTGCCTTACTACTACTCCGGCTGCTACTGCTCGCTGCGTCGTTTCAAGGCAAAGTGAGACCGCCCTTGTTGCAATTCGTCCAGGTTTATTATTTTTGTAGGCTTGGAACCATGAAAAAGTCCAAATGTTACAACGCTCTAACAGTGTCAACTGGATGCTGCTTTTGTGACTCTGGTTCTGGGGTAGCATGTGCAGCCGCTTGTTAGTCGCAGAACTTGGTTGACAAGTGTGCCCAACACACCCCGTAGTCAAGGTCAGGGACATGGCAGCAGTAGCAGTCGTAGCAGTGGCATAAGTACCAATGAGGCTTCGACACGTCGGAAGTCTTGGAACTTGATGATATAGTATACATGCAGGAGTCTTTGCCTGGATGCCGTCGTTCACTTGCCACAGTGAGCATATCATGTGCATCATTTACATCTCTCCCCGTGGAAACTGAATCGCATGCGCAGCTGATGCTGCTCTATTGCCTGTCTCATATACTGTTTCATTCTATGCATCGGTTTAATTACTCTCAGCAGCAGTTCTCAGCATCGTGCAGATGCATCAAGCTGTGTCATGCGGTTGGTATCTCTGGCTTGCTGCAGGAGCTGCTGTCAAAGACAGCCGAGAATTTTCAGGCATCAGAGACGCGCCGGCTGGAAGCAGAGGCGATGTGTTTGCAAGCCATGCTGCAGGGCTTGCAGACTGCAATGTGAGGAGAGACAATCCTCGCGATTTTCGTTCTGTTTGCTTGCTTCCGCCCTGAACCTAGCGGGAACCCAGCGGCAAATATGGCAGTTGTGACTTGATTGTGTGCGTGATATCTCGTGATCTTCTCTCGGAAGGTTTAAGGTGCTTGTTGATACATCGCACCACGAGGACATACCGAAAGATGACACATACAAATGTAAACGTCCTTCCCAGAGTCGCAGGGACGCTGTGCCAACATGACTAACTCACGTGAGACCGTCTACATGATCCTCCAGTACAAATAACAGGCATGCTTAGAAGTTTCAGCTATGGCACAATGAGCCCGCACATTCTGAATCTTCTGAGCCGACAGAGGGCGTGGCGAACGAGCTCAAGCAGCGAGTCGTTCAGCTCGAGGCGCAGCTCAAGAGCAGGCCGCCGGCCCCTGACGTTGCTGCGTTTGAGATGCCGTTGTGACTAGTGGCGATGGTGATGATGCGGCGATCATGATGTTTGGTGATTCTGGTTCTGGCGCTTGTGGTTGAGGTGATGACGAGGAGGACATGCGATTGCTCGCGAGAAGGTTGGCAGGCAGAAGGCATTGAAATCCATTGCACCAAGCAGAAAGCATTCAACTACAACTACAACTCAGAAGACGCGACCAGTGATGCAGTAGGAGGAGTGCTGGCAGTGGCAATAGTCCTGGTACCAGTCGTATAATGTCGTGGTGGCAGCGGCTGAAGCGGCAGGTGCGGCAGCAGCAGTGCAGCAGTCGTCGTCGTAACAGTATAATTCTGTTGGTCGTGGTAAGAGGTGTAAGGAGCAGCCGTAGCAGAAGCGCAGTAGCAGCATTTGCAGTAGCTGGGTCAGCATCAGTGGTCGTAGTGGAAGTGGTCGAGATCGTGGTCGTATCCTTATCCTTAGCCATAGCAGCGCATGGCAGCTGTAGTCGAAGTCCTCGTCGTCGTGGGAGTAGTGTTGATCGGAGGAGTAGTAGCAGCAGTAGTAG
>CAJNDV010036493.1:8045-15545 GCA_905221635.1 Symbiodinium sp. CCMP2456
AGGGTTTAGGGTTGAGAAACATTATCCAATGGCAAGCACAGAACTAGCTCAGATTCGAATGATGCAACAATGCATTTTCTGGGGTGTACTGACAAATCACTCTACACAAAATGCCAGTCTACAAGCACGGTCGGCTGTAAATTCAAGAAGTGAGCCAAGTAAGAATACAACCATACATGCCGCTAAGAAGAACACGACAGTCACCAAATATGCGAACTGAGAAACGGGCAACACATGCAGGTGCAGCAAAATAACGAGTGTTCATATGCGCACTACCTAGTATACCCAGGGAGTATCATACAATGCAGGCTCATTGTTTGTTATCGTCATGGCCCAGTGCCTGAGGTAGCAATATAGTGATCTGAACCCTAAACCCTGAACCCTAAACCCCTAAAGCCCTAAACCCTAAACCCTAAACCCCTAAACCCCTAAACAACTAAACCCCTAAACCCTAAACCCCTAAACCCCAAACCCCACACCCCTAAACCCTAAACTCCTAAACAACGAACACTTCTGTCTCCTTACAGTTCCTTAACATCTATGCTCTAAGATACGTACCCCGTGCCCGCTCTGCTCATGAAGGCATTTAGGGTTTAGGGTTTAGGGTTTAGGGTCATCAACATCCTGCCCTTCTTGAACCCCTGAACCCTAAACCCTAAACCCTGAACCCTAAACCCTAAAAACTAAACCCTAAACCCTAAACCCAAACCCTAAACCCTCTTCTGCCGATGCAGGCCCCATCGAAGGTGTTCAGCATCTAGGGTTTAGGGTGCTTCTTGCAGGGCCTTCGGCTTTAGGGGTTAAGGCCCTAAGCCCTAAACGCTGAACCATAAACCCTGGGTTTAGGGTTTAGGGTTTAAGGTTTAGGGTTTAGGGTTTAGGGGCCCTGAATCCTGAACCCTAAACCCTATGAGTTATAAGGGTTTAGGGTTTAGGGTCCCTGGAGGTTGAGTTTCAACTTACGGGCCCCGCCCTGACCTTAGGCTTCAGGTCTCTGTTCGTGGGGGGGATCAGTGGGGTTTAGGCTGTGATGGTTTCAGGTTTTGGGCTAAAGAGTGTTTTGGGTTTGTCGGGTTTAGGGTTTAGGGGAGGCTTGGGGTTTAAAAGGCCTTCAGGAATTGGAGATGTGAAGCTCGCTTCAGAATCAGACAGAATGCCATGGATGATCCGACCATTGCAAGTCAACAAGCAGCATCTCCCGCACTACTTCGAAATCTGCTGTGGGCTCTGAAGACTATTACGAGCAGAGCCGCACAGCAAAACCAAAACTTCAGTCGCAGAACCCCATAGCAGAGACTCCATGGCACAGTTCAAGCATGTAAACCCTAAACCCTAAACCCTAAACCGTAAAGCTCATCCCTCATAGTCTCTACTCTAAGATACCCTCCGAAGCCTCATCCAACTGCTAAGCCCGAAACCCCACCCTACACCCCCCACCCTACACCCCGAATGAACCCTAAACCCCAAACCCTAAACCCTAAACCCTAAGCTCTACACCCTAAACTCTAAACCCTAAACTCTAAACCCTAAACTCTAAACCCTAAACTCTAAACCCTAAACTCTAAACCCCTAAACCGCTGAACCCTAAACGGCCGCCAGAGTTTCCAACAAAAAAACTCGCCCCTCGCGGCCTGTGAGGGTCCCCAAACCCCTAAACCCTAAACTGTAAACCGCAATTTAGGGTTTAGGGTTTAGGGTTTAGGGTTTAGGATTAACCCTAAAACCCTTAAACCCAAGCCCCAAAATATGGGGGCCTTAATAATCAGACTAGGGATTTGGGGCCCATTATACTATACTCATAATAAGGAATCCCCAACATAGTCTAGGCAATTACTGAGGGCCCCTCTAGCAAGACCTTAATCTCTAAACCCCCTAACCCCAAACCCTAAACCCTAAACCCTAATCCCTAAACCCTAAACCCCCAAACCCTAAACTCAAAACCCCTAAACCCTAAACCCTAATCCCTAAACCCCCTTTAGCTTCGGAGGCTGCCTCGTAGTCTACAGGTGCGAACAAGCCGGAATCCTCAGATGTCATGGAGAAGAGGGCTGGGGCACAGGGGTCTTAGCGTCTGGGGTTTAGGGTTTAGGGGTTTAGGGTTTAGGTTAGGACTTTGGGTTTAGGGACTGTAGGATTGAGTTTAGGGATTTGGGGTTTAGAGTTTAGAGCTTTGGCGTTAGTCTTTGCGTTGCATTGCATGGCGTTGTGCGGCTCATTTGCTGTCGGATCAATTTCTTTACTTGTTCTCTTGTATGGTCGGTTGTATCATGCATGTCGCACTGAATGGAGCCAGTATGAACCAATGGAGCAGGTGGGGAGTTTGGGGTATATAGGGCGTCTATTATAAGGTTTCCATAAGGTTTATAGACCTTCTATAAGGCTCCTATTATTGTAACTACCCACCTGAAAATGTCCTAGACGCTCGGGCTGACTTTAACGCACCCAACCGAAACTGAGCGACAACGGACGATACAAACTACGAGAAGGGAGAACATCAAGCCAAACAAGCGTTTGACACAAGTAAGAGCAAAGAACATGCGGTGCCCAAGAGCAGAACAGCGTAAGAGCAGTGGTGCCACCAATATTACACTGGAATACCAGCATACAAGAATATTAGCCTCATTGTCCTCAGCATCATCGCCATCATTCTCATCTGTGTGGGTAGGGGATGGGGCGGGGGTTGCGCGATTTGGCGCGAAAGTTCCAAAAGAACGTCAACAGTTGCGAGGATGATGACGCGGACGAGCCATCCCTATGACTGTGTGCGCTGAGTGGCCTGGCTTGTCGGCTGTGGCAGTGGGGGGGGCATACCATGGGGGGAGGGGGGGGGCACTGACGCAGCGACGCGGGACCATATAATATATTTAGCGGTTTGGGTTCAGGGTTATAAAACCTCTATTCTATCAACCCCACCCCACCCCCAGCTCATCCCCTGCCTCAAAAAAAAGAGAACAAACACAATGATAACCACTAATCACCTGAAGCCAACTGAACCCACAACCTCAAAACCCTGAATCTGTAATTCATGTTGTGTAAGCCTTCTAGTTTATGTCCTTAATCAATGGTCCCGAAACAGTTATACTATAGTATACCACACAAGACAACCTTATGCGAATTCTGCAGGGCCCTGCATTCTGGCCTCACGAAACCGTCTAAGACCCATGGAACCCATGCAGAGCCCCGAAAGGAAGGAACTCTCTTCTCGTGATGAGTTGCCCTATTAGGGTTTAGGGCTTAAAGTTTAGGGTCTAGGGTCTAGGGTTTAGGGCTTGAGGTTTAGGGCCCTAGTAATATCAATGTAGAGCCTTAATCATTAGAATAGGGCTTTGGAGTATATTTTCGTATAACTAAAATAAGGAACCCCCCCCCAAAAAAAATAGTACAGGCAATTATCTAGGCCCCTACATTAATATCGAGCTCTGATTCCCTAAACCCTAAACCCTAACCCCTAAAAAACCCCTAAACCCCAACCCTAAAGCCCTAAAACCCAAACCGAAATCCGGACTGATTGCCCGGGGCCCCGGCCAGCTGTACCTCTGCTTGAGTATCCGAGATGAAGGGCAAGGTCGTAGTCCTGGGCCTCGGTATAGGGTTTAGGGTTTAGGGTTTAGGGTTTAGGGTTAGGATAGTCCTGGGCCTCGGTTGGAACATGGGAGTTTCCGAAAATTAGGGGTACCTTATTGCGGAGTCCTTATAATAAGGATCCGACTGTTTAGGATATTATATTAGGGTCCCCTGTTTTCGGATAGCCCTGGGCCTCAGTTGGAACATTAAACCCTAAACCCCAATAAACCCCTAAACCCTAAGAAACCCTAAATCTAAATCCCAATAAACCCTAAACCCTAAAAACCCTAAACCCCAATACACCCTAAATCCCTAAACCAAAATAAACCCTAAACCCTAAGAAACCCTAAACCCTCACAAACCCAAAACCCTAAGAAGAAATCCTAATAAACCCTAAACCTAAAGGTTTGAGGGGTTTCGGGCTGTAGGGCGCACGGGCTTTGAGGTCGGAGTCTCCTTCGGCTCTACGAACGAGGGGTCCTTCTTGTGGGGCCCTTCTGACGAGGATCCTAGTATTGTTATAGAGAGCTTCATATTTTGAGTTAAGGAATGTGAGGATCCTAGTATCGTTATAGAGGGCTTTATATATTTTGAGTTAAGGAATGTGAGGATCCTAGTATTGTTATAGAGAGCTTCATATTTTGAGCCAAGGAAATGTTTCTCACTTCAAAAGTTGGTGCTCGCCGGCCTGGGGCAGTTTGGTGCCTTTGGAGAGGGGATCCTTGGGTGGTTTTTGATTCTATGGTCTTGGGGGTGTAGGGTTGAGAGTTTAGGGTTTAGGTTGAGAGTTTTCAGTTTAGGGCCTCCCATCTACTGATGCATAAGCCCCATTCTATGGTTTGGGGGGTGTAGGGTCGAGAGTTTTGAATTTAGGGCCTCCCATCTACTGATGAATAAGCCCCTTCTTTTAAGGGACTGCATGCTAGGATCCTCACCAGAATCCTGATTACAGGACGGTTTTGTTGCTCCTTCCGGGTCTCTGATGCCTGTACGGGAGTCGTTTGACGTTTAAACTATAGTACTCCTGCTATAGACCCCTTATAGAAACCCTATTTGTCGGATCCCTTAAAGTAGCCCTACTGTAGATCCCTTATAGTAGCCCTATTTGTCAGTTCCCTTATGGTTGCCCTATTACAGATCCCTTATCCTGTACCCCAGTCGGCCGTTTTGGGATCCAGGAACCTCTCGCACATCGCCCTTGGAGTGTACACAACTTGCCAACCCAGTCCATCAGCCCTAAACCCTAAACCCTTAAACAGTTTAGGGTTTAGGGCTGAATCTACTGCGCAAATGACTGTAATGCAATTGCGGACGGGTGCACCGATGTCTGAGTGAGCTGACGAGGAGCCCCGTTTCAAGCCAGTTTCCGGTCTGTGTGCTTTCATGGAGGCTTACTTCTACATAGAGTACTTCAAGGGCCCTGGAGTGCTTTGGCCGGGTGCTGGGTGCTGCAGATGAGAGCTGCTTGCTCCAATTTCACACAGATGTCCCTGCACTTCAGACAAAACACAATCAACACACTAGCCAAGCTATGAGGCAAGCTAAAGCGAGGAGCAACACCTGCCTTCATCTATACCCTCGCCACCTTAAAACCCTCTCAGCCGGAAGCCATAATGTAGGGGCCTTGATAATCAGAATAGGGGTTTTGGGGGGTATATTATACTACATTTATACTAAGGAACCCACCCAAATAGTATTGGTAATTATTAAAACCCCTACATTAACACCCACGTAGAGCCGATGTCAAACGACCTATGACGTGCCTCGTCATGCACGCGGCCAGGAGCAAACTTGAAGTCAGCCCTACCTCGCTTGAAATCAAGGTGCAGGGGGTTTAAGGGGTTTGGGTTTAGGGTGTTTAGGGTTTAACGGTTTAAGGGTTTAGGGGTTTGGGGCTTAGGGGTTGCTTAGGGGTTTAGGGGTTGCCCATGCTGGACATGGACCCCTCACCCTCAACCCTACACAACAATCATAATTCACAAATCCCTGAAACCTCGAACCTAAACCCTCAACCCCAAAGCATTCTAATGGCGTAGTTGCTTCGCTAGCCGCAGCCGTTCAACTACGCGCGTTTTCTGGACCCCAATACCAGCCCATGCATTTCACAACTACTAGAATAGCGGGGCGGGAAGCATGATTTAGGGGTCCTTCTTCTTGGATTCCACTCTTGCGGCTGCTCTATCTTGACCTGTTCTCTGAATCTCCCAGCCTGGGCAGCTTTGACAAAGATTGCCCAGGGTCTAGTGCAGGTGGGAGCTGGAAATCTGCAGACTCAAACCCCGATGACAGAAAGTTCTTAGCTGGAAGCGAGCAGCGGCCGACGTTTAATGTAGGGGCCTTAATAATTTTCAATAGGGTTTTGCGGCCCATTATACCATAACTATCACAAGGACCCCCCAAAATAGTATAGGCAATTATTCAGGCCCCCCCCATATTAAATGAGGGGTATCCTAAACCCTAAACCCTAAACCTTTTCGCTCTCGTGAGAAGCCTTGCTAGGATTGTTTGCTTCTGGGACTTCGGGATCTGCGCCTGACCCGTTCGGGGCCTGCTTCACTGGAGTTGCTCACGGTACGAGTGGGACCCTGCTGCGGCTTGTGCTCTACCGGCCCTGTCGCTTCCTGAACGTGCATTCGCCGAGTGCATCGGCTTGTCTAAAGCTTAGAGTCTAAACGATCTCGGCAGCTTCAATCATCCCCTCAGCTCAGGCAAACTTTGCACATGATGTCAACAGCTGCACCCAGTAGACTTCAGCAGATGAAGCTTCACACCCTCGGGCTACCAGTGCTTTCAACTCATCGAACCCTAAACCCTAAACCTGAAAAGATTCGACGCATTTTCAATTGGTCGGTGATCAAGTCCCCCCAAAAATCCCAAGCGCAGCATCTCCCCGGGCTGTTGCTCTTTAGTGAGACTTCGTTTATGATGCTGTGTTGTGGTACATGTGTTACAGTGCATCATATCATTATATGGTGTAGTATATGACCATAAAACGCAGCAGGTTCTAGCATATGCTAGAACTTTTGTTAGAGTATGTGGTAGACTGCGATAGTACTGAATGTTATAATAAGTTCTGGCAAGTTCTGCACACGGAGCAATTTAGGATGCCGACCAGCGCCAAGCCAGCCAACAGCTTGCGGAATGGTGGAGCCTCCGCCTTTTGTTGGCTTTATGTTCTAGGGTGTTGCTGTACAGCGGGCGTTAGGGCTTAGGGTCTAAGTTAAACAGAAGAATGATTACTACGCCGTTTTGTTCTGGTAGATGTGTTACCATCGTGGCTTGAAAGGTGCATGGACATATGCGACACGTGCACCCTGGTTGCCGCACATACATACATACATACCTACCTACCTACCTACCTACCTACCTACCTACATACATACATACATACATACATACATACATGCGTACCTACACACAGCAGGAGCGCAAACCTTGAACTGAACTAGGTGCTCATTGCTCTGCCCTTTCCAGACACTGGTTTCTGCCTCTTACTTCAACCAGTCCAGGAGCAGAACTACTACAGGGGCATTAGTAATTATTAGAATGGATGTTTGGAGTATAACTATAACCATGAACCCGAGGAATAATATTGGTAATGATTCCCACCTCTAGTCTAGGAGGACACTGCCTCCTGTATAGAGACCTTAATATTTGGACTCTATCGATAGATTACCAGGCTGAAAACATATTACGCACTACGAGGGAAAGCTCGCAATTCTCATACCGACCTCTACATTACCCGGAGCACTGAAGTACATGCAAAGGCCGACAAATCTTCGAAAGATTCGTTGGTCTGCGATGCCCAACCGCTAACCCTTAGCCCTAAACCCTGCCAGGAGGCTAGAGCTCTAAAAACTCAACACCTTTTTTGTCGGGCTCGGGATCGCCATGTCATGTCTTCTTCCTGAAGGTCAGAACCCAGAGACTCCAATA
>CAJNDV010036494.1:0-11312 GCA_905221635.1 Symbiodinium sp. CCMP2456
CTAGAACATGTTGGCGCTTCAGAAACATCATAACATCACCAGGTTTTCAATCTAGCATGATACTTTAAAGTGTTTCTCCATGGCCGGGCTTGTCACGCTCCCAGAAACAAACACTGGACCATGTGGAGTGTTGCATGAAAACATACCAGGATAAGTAATGCAGCATGAAGTGGAACTTCGTCACGAAAGCACCCAGCCTGGCAGCCGTTCTGTTCTCTTGCTTCTGGAAGAAGGATCCAACATGAACTTTCGCATCTTCTCTGTGCCGAGACCTCGTATAAAACCGCAGGCTTTCTCCTGCAACACCATGAGCATCGGACACATTCTGACTTATGTCTGCAAGATCTCACGCAAAAAACCTACACATACACCAAAATAATGCATACAGCAGTAGTTCCTGCTTGTCTTGAACACGTATTGGAAGGCGAAAATCCGTCTTATGGTGCACCACCTCTGTTATTTTGAAAATGCTGGAGAGTTCCATGCATGCTTGTGGCAAACAAGTGTGGCAGAGATCGGGCGCGGGGAGGATCAGACATCTTCTATCGCGTTTTGTTGTAGGCAAGCTGTGCAGAGGAGATGTGGTATTGCACCACATTCGTGGAAAGTGCAATCCGAGTGACGTGAACGCCATGCTGTTCTTGATGTTCTTGTTGAAGGTCTACGACACATGGAAGCATGACAGAGTTGGTTGGAGAGGAAGAGCATCCAGCTCATAATTCGCAACTTGAAGCGCCTTGAGCCTACCCAGGGTGTCTAAGCAAATGATCAGAAGCATTCTGTTGAGCTCAGCGGTGCAGTATAGCATGGCTTCGGATTCCGCAAGGACGATGATGTGTTGAGCACCGTGTGCTTTGCAGTGAGGGCTACAGGACTTTTCCAGTGGAATGTGGCGTGGATGGTGGTTTTCACTTGTGTGATTGTCATGTGTGCTGCTATGTGGTGGTGCATCGGCAAGCGCGGGAACAAGATGATGAAGGTTTGTATTGATGTTGGTGTGCAGGCTGGCGATGATCATGATGAGCTTCGCTTTCATGCTGATGCAATCATTCGGCAGCAAAGGAATGAGCTTGATGAGGCAAAGGAGTGGAACAGGCAGCTTCGTGACGAATGCCGCGGACTTGAGTCCTGGAATGAACGATTGCGCAATGAGGCGCAGCAGCAGCAGCAGCAGCAGCAGCAGCAGCAGCAGCAGCAGCAGCAGCAGCAGCAGAGTGCACCAAATGGTGATGTTTTCATTTCCATGCGTGGTCGCTTGTACCATAGCAGCGCACAGTGTGGACATGTGTGCGGACACAAAACAACAAGATATGCAAAGTGCCATGATTGCGCAATGCGAGATGGCAACTAAATGATGGGTATGAGGAACCGTGGAAGGTTCACGCACGGATGTTATGCATGGCCCATTTGCGGCGATCAAGCTTTACGATCGTCAGGGTGTGTATGCATGGACGTGGCCCACTTGCGGCGGTCAGGCTTTACGGCTGCCAGGGCATGCGGGAAATGCTTTCGTAGCCTTTTACGGTGGTCAGGCTTTGCGGCTGCCAAAGGTCTGTGAAAAGAGTGGGACGTTTGAATGCCCATTTATGCTGATGCAAGTTTTACGCACAGCAGGGCTTTGTGAGAGCAGTGAGCCGTAGAGTAGTGTTGCATGTTTCGCATTGTGCATTTGCTTTTGCAACCAGGTACATGTGAGCATGTGCATAGTTGTGCCAGCCTGCTAAATTAGTTTCGCGAATTCGTTTGAGGTACCCTTGTGTCTTTCAGCAGTTGCTTTGTCAACAGTTTGTCCAGCTTTTCGAAATCCACGTGCAGCCAGCTAGAGCTACATGTGGGGTTCCCACGTTCTTTTGACTGCTTTAGCAAAGTGCTATGGCCAGTTTGAGTGTATGCCGTAGGCATAACTCAAGGCGGGGTGATAAACCTATACGACTCTGTAACATGCCATGTTTTACCCAAAGTTTTTCCTGCTTTACATGTACAGTTGTTTGACTTGAGCTACGACTCTGCAGGTGCTTTGTGGTTCTACAAGAATTTTCATGACTGAAGTTGGTAAAGACCTCGCCACCGCCGACAGGGCCGTCGGCGTGTAATCGAACCGGATGCCCGGAAGCCATTGGCCCCAATACGCTGCAGCCAGAAACCTCTGGAACACCCCAACCGACTGTCAGGGCTGCAGGTGCGCCCGCCCGCACTTTTCAGAGAGGCACATTTCTGGATTACTAGCAAGATGATTTGTTCTATGCTTCCCCCACGCTGGATGACGACAGCTCCACCTTATCATGCAGCGTTTTGATTTATTCCACAATGCTGTCTAGGGGAGCCGACATGAGGCGAACCGGGGGACCAAGGCCTTCCCATGCTTTATGCCAGTATCGATTGACTATCAGGTGCTCCATCTTTTATCAGCGAATGGTCACGAATGCCCTTTGTGCATCGGGTGAGCTTCATCAGTGAGTATAGAAGTCTCCTTTCATCGTCTCACCCGAAAAGGGTAGCGAAGAGCCCTGTATAGACATGCTCATCGTGTATGTAGTTTCCTTAGACTGTTTTCGCAGGCCGTATGCCGTATGCTTCCGCCGACTTTTATGTTTTCCCTGCACATTAGTCCCATTTTAAGGGCTGCTGACGAGTGGTCTCACTTGTGGACTCGCTCTGCGCGACTGAAAGAGAGAGATTGTTAAAGGTTCCCGAAATTAATCTTTTCATACTGTACTCCAAACCTTGTTGTAATTATCAAGGCCCCTATACTTAGTTCGGCAGTTACGCAAACCGTCACAGATCACATGCCTTGTAGGTTCTGGGGCATGGCTTCTGCCAGCTTCTAAACTGCAAGTGCCAAACCCCAGGCCTAAACTCCTAAACTCTGACCTTATCTCTAAACCGATTACCCCCAATCCCTAAACACTTAAACCCTAAATAGCCTTAACCCAAAGTCCCCGAACCCAATACCTGGAACCCCTCAATCCCAATCCCTAAACCTCGAAGCCACAAACCCTAAACTGCTGAACCCTCAGCCCCTAAATCGCAATCCGCAAGCCCGTGCATCCTATTCAAGCCGAATTCCCCAAACCCCTAAAACCTCAATTCCTAAACCCCTGGACCTGAATTCGTACATCTTTAAACCCCCATCTCTAAACTCTGAGTTCCCCAAGAGTTCCGCCGACAGACAAAGGGAAGGACGCAAACAAAGCCCCTTGCAGCCTTTAGGGTTTGCGGTTTCGGGGCTGGGTTGGTGATCGTCTTCCAGAAGTGCTGTTCTGTTGCCTTAAGGAAACCCCACAACTCGCCAAAACTCTAAACTCTAAACCCTCAACCCTAAACCGTAAATCCACAACTCTAGACTTTAAACCCTATCCTAGACTTTTAACCCTAAACCCCAGATCCCAAAACCCATAAACCCCTAACCGCTTACATTGAGGCAGTTGTCGCAGTCCTCCGAAAGTTCACGAAGAGATGTTGCGACTAGGATTTTTGGTTTCAGGGCTTGGTATGTGTTGGGTAGCTCTCGAAAATAGGGTCCTTGTTCAGCCAACATTCTGCACCATGCATCGGCGGACGCGCGCGCATGCTAGTCGTGAGTTTGTGTTTTTGGTCGACAGTGTTTCCTGTAAGAACTTGAGATCGCATGCAATGCTTCGCTCTCGCCATGCTATCTCAAGGCTGTCGACACGGATCGCTCAGAGAACTTTCAGAAACTTCCAGATATCGTGGTATCGAAAAAGCTTCTTTCGAGTGTTCATGAGTGCTGCCACGGTGGATCCACGCAGCCGTCGGCTTGGTCCTGCCTCCAGCACGAGGATAGTTCTCGAAAGTCGAAAGTATCTCGTAAGCAGGAAGAAAATCTTTGAAAGGCACCGAAAAGGGAGCCCAAACCGGAGAATCCTTCCGCATGATTACTTTTCTCACATTGAGATGTAATGCACAGGTTTTTCACGGACTCCGGTTTTCCCGAATTACCAACACTACGAAAACCCAGTGCTTCCGAGAAACCTTTTTTTGAGCATTGCACAGCTGGCTTTCTTTTGTGCCTTAGACTTTGCATTGGCTAACGACTATCGGAAGTCCGATTCCGTAAGCCAAACGTGGTTCAAAACTCGCTTGTCGAAGCCCCTGATCCCTCAAACCCCAAACCTTAAACCCCCAAGCCCTCGTATAATCTTAGACCCCAAGCCCTAAACCTGACAAATTCCCATGCCCAGTCTCAGGTTGGAAAGGGTCTGAGCAGCGAGTGCACTTTCGACTGGCGCCCCGGCTCGAGCGTCACTGAGCAGAGCCAGCTATCCTTCTCGCCAACCATGTATATATCACGAGCCACAAACCTAAAGACTCCACTATGCCCCCGAACCTTGAACGAGTAAACACCGAAGGCTCCGACTCAACCCAGAAGCACGAAATTCACAGACCCGGAAAATCACCAGCTGTCACAACCACGACCCCCTTACACCAAACCCCACCCTGCACCCAGAGTCCATCGACGTTTGCAGATGAAGCTGCACCCAAGTCATGGCAGCAGCGCCAGTGCGGGCCTTGGGGAACTGTCCTAAGAGTGACATTTCTGTGCAGCCAGGTTGTCTGGTTTTGAGGCCCAACGTTTTGAATCCGGAAATAGACTGCCCTGGTATATTCGCGTTCGACCTTATGCTCCAAACCTTGAAACTTCGCGCCTGCGCCCAACCCTTGGAAGTTCTCTGGTCACTGAGCTTCGCGACAGCCGTATGAAGATGAAGACATTCTGTGAAATTGTGAGCACTTAAGCGCAGCATTGTGCAGCTCGAAGAAAAGACGGAAGCTTGCACACAGGTGACCTTATAAGCACGGCCCAAGGAGCTTGTCAACATTTGGTTCTACAGAGCCGTAAAACCCAGAAGCCGCGACCTTAAACTCTGAAGAACAACTTCAAGTTCAACAACTAAGAACTGAGTTCTTGTGGTAATGTTTAAGCTCTCAGCCCCAAGCTCAATTGTTCTAAAGAGTTATACTTTACGTCGGCGGCTTGCCAGGGAACGGACGCTCCGGCAGCCACATCCAGGCCGCTTTACCGCGGTGTGCTGGAGCTTACGTTTCGGGTTTTCCTATACTATAGTTGTAGTAGGGAACCCCAACAAGGGTATATTATATTACATTATACTTAGCTTTAGGGTTTTTGGGGTTTTGTTATACAAGGAGCCCCAAAAAAGTACTTGCAATAAGGAGTCCCCAAGAAGGGTATATTACGCTTTGCTTAGCTTGAGGGTTTTTGGGTTTCTTATACTATAATTGCAATCAGGAGCCCCCAAACGGGATATTTCACAAAAGTTTGCTTAGCTTTAGGGTTTTTGGGTTTTTTTTGTTTACCATTGTTGTGATAAGTAGCCCCAAAAGGTTTTTTACACTTTTCTTGGCTTTAGGGCTTTTTTTGGGTTTCTTATCCTATAGTTGTAACAAGGAACCCCACAAGGGTTTTCTAGACTCTTCTTAGTTTTAGTGTATCTTATACTATAATTGTAGTAAGGAGCCCCTAAGAGGGTACATTGTACGATGGATGGCAGGGATACCTTAGCGTTTCCGGGGCGACGTCTTCATAGCTTTAGGCTGGTAGGGTTTAGGGTTTTAGGCTTGTTGGGTTTAGGGTTTGAGGGTTTAGGGTTTAGGGGTTTAGTGCTTAGAGGTGCTTAAATTTGTGCTTCTGGTGTCATCGGAACTTGGTTTTCTTAAGGCCATCCGATTTGCGATGCGTTGTAGGCCAGGTCGTTCAACACCGGGGTTCTTCTCAGATGGCAGGTTTCGTTCTGACATGCCTTTAAACCCTAAACCCGTGAATCGCAAACCCTCTGGTCGTTAACCCAGCTCGAAGCGGAATCCAGTCTAGCATGCCGATCCCTAGATTCTACTCGTTGGCTCGTAGGGCTTACCTGCTGATATTTGTGCAAAGTAAAGAACCAGGCGTTCTGAATCCTTAACCCTAAACCCTAAACCCTTGACTGCGCAACGCCAAGAAAGACCAATGCCCAACATCTTGCACCTTCCTTCTCCCAAGTCGGACATGCAGCTGGAAATCTCAAAATCTCCTTTCCGCAACGGTTCAGGGTTTAGGGTTCTAGGGTTTAGATTTTTAAAATTTAAGATCATAAGATTTAAAATTTGAGGGTTTAGGGCTTAGGGTTACACTTTGAGCCCCAGTTAAAGGAAACTACAGGTGGGGAGTTTAGGACTTCTATAAGGCTTCTCAAGGCATATAGACCTTCTATAAGGCTCCGATAACGGTAACTACCCCCTAAACCCTAAACCCTAAACCCTACCTAAACCCAGAACCCAAAACCGCCTAGACCCAGCCTCTGAAGTGTTGAACGGTTCGCAAGAATGCCCACCATACAGGCCCGACGCTCAACAGGCCCGGAAGCTTGCTGGTGCTGTTTAGAGTTTAGGGTTTAGGGTTTAGGGTTTGGGGTTTAGGGATCAGAGGACTTAGCAAGGCTATCAGTAAGGTGGCTATAGTTCTATCTACTTGTAACCCAAATTAAGTCACCTAAAACCCTACCGGCTATGTTTTCTTCGCTTTAAAAACCCTATAGAACCCTTACGGAAACCCAGCAAAAAAACATGATTTCCGAGTCTTTCCTCGTTGCTTTAGCGGAGCCCAGGTTTGAACACGGCATAGGCCCAGAGTTTCCAATTTCCCTTAAGTCCTTAAGTAAGGAAGATACTATACTAGGGTTCCTTTAAGTGTACCTATAAGGGTACTATGATAGGGTACTATGATCGGGTTCCATGAAGGAAGATACCAATAATCATAAAAGGGGCTTTAGACTATGGCTTAAAATACATTCCTTAATTAAGGGGTGTTGGGCTCTCTGCATTGGGTTGAGGGTCTTAGGGTGGGGGATCTAGAGTGCAAGGTATTGCAAAAGTTTGCACAGCTTCCATGGGTACGCAGGCTGCGCAGATTGAAACTTACAGAAGTCTGAGGGGGGGCTACACGGCCTTTGCTTCGCTAGGGGAGGGCCGCTGGTGTAGCGTCCCTTGTGCTTGAAAGAGCTTGTCCTTCATGCTTGTGGTTCAACTCTTAAAGCACATGCCCGGGATAGTCAGTTAAATCTAAGTTGGCCGTTTTATGTGGACTTAGCCGTTAGCCCGAGATCTTTTAGGAGATGTTGAAGTCTTAGGTGGATCATTAGCACAGGCCTTAGGCTTTAGGGTATCAGCGTGCGTGCATCTGCGTGAGTATGATGTCAGGAGCGGTTTCGGAAAGGCATTGGGTTCCGAGAGAAGAGTGTATAAGTTGCCCTAAACTCTAAACCATAAACCCTAAACCTAACCTTCAACCCTAAACCCTAAACCCTAAACCCTAAACCCTAAACCCTAAACTTATGGCTACGGCTCAAGCTGGGCTCGCTCCATCTGTCATTTGCCCAAGCATCATAAAGCTGTTGCAGGAGCTGGTGCATTCGCTCCTTTGCGTGATCGACTGGCTCTGCTGTTGCCGGGGCTGCAAACTCCTTGTCGAAAAGCACGACGAGATGCTGATTTCATCTTTTGAAGATGAGGAAGGTAGGTGGAGCGCCCCTTTAGATCAGTGCCACGGGCCTCCAGCCCGACACGAAGTGGCTGGGCGGGAACAGGGCTTCACTTTCGAGAGTCAGCCTCAAAGTGGGCCGCGAGATGCTGGTGACCCTATGCCGAATGCATCGGAAGAGGTCAGCGAGCCTTTCTTGGCGCCGGAGAGCTCCGCTCTGTGAGGCTGACATCCGACGAACGGTCTCCCTGATTGCCCCTCTTTTGTGCAAACGTCGGAAATGCTTACTTTCGCGGCTTGCCTTGCTTAGTACTGCGGAGATGCTTTGCAAGGCAGCAGTTGCTTCGGAAGTATGAGGCTGTCACGAGAGGATTAGCAGATTTCGTTGTATGGCCGGAGAAAATAAATGGGGGAGTGGGTGATTTGCCCCCTTTCGTGGATGATCTTACCGACAGGGAACGCCGCCTGGCTAATCATATTGTTGCTTTCGTGGTGGCGGAGATATGGCATCTTCTACATGCAAATGGAGTTCTTGCTGGGCCCACGCTTGGGGGAGGGATGGACACCTTCAATGGACGACATGATGGTCGTGGACGGGGAGTACGTGCCATACCACCATGGAGGCAAAGCCCAAGACCGTCTTCTGCACCTTATGATAGAGCCCCGCTGCCACGTCGTCCTCAGCCTACGCCGGCCCCCTCTGCTCTTCAACCTGGTGACCCTCGTCGGACGTTTGCGGACACTTGGGTCTACATTCGACTCCACCGAGGGCTTAGAGGAGAGGCGCCGAACTTTAGGGAGACGCACTTGTGGGGCGTATTGGCGGGGCAGGTTGGAAATCCTGCAGCTGGCCTGGGTTGACAGAACTCCCTTCAGCGGGTGAAGCGGTGTCCATTGAACGAGGGGATGCACTTCTGGTGGTGAAGGGGAAGAAAGTGAAGGAGATGGTGGAGCAGATGAGATAGTGGCGGAGGAAACAGAGCTGGCTGTGGATGAGGGAGGGGGTGAGGCGAACGGGATGGAGAGGCGCTCTTTCCGAACCTGCTCCGGTCTCCTCGTCTGGTGCTCGTCCGGGTGATCCAGCTCCTGTCCATGAACCAGCTCTTTCTCCTGTACATGATGGTCCTCTCCTATCTGCACAAGATGATCTTGTACGACATGAACCTCTCCCAGAAGTACCTGATTCAGTCGCTGAAGTACCAGTCGCTGTAGAACATCATCAAAACACTGTGATCGAGATGGGTGAGGGTGATGATGAATGTGAGGCTGTCGACTTTTCACCGTAGTGTAGGTCTCGCGAGGCTGGATTGGTCGTAAAGTCCGCTCCAATACACTTAAACAAAAACTCTAATCTGAACCTTAAACCCTAAACCCTAAAACCCCCGCAAACCTCTGATCTTCTAAACACGAAGCTCCTAAACCCCCAAACCTCAAAAGTCCAGGCCTTTCAGATGGTGCGAAGTTTCCCCTAGAAGTCTGTGAAATCGTGTGGAAACGGTCTACGCTTCAAGGCTCAGGGTAAAGGGTTTAGGGTTGCGGGTTTAGGGCTTAAAGCCACCATGGCGCATGATCGAACCCCATTGCTGCCTCAGGATAGACCCCGAAATGGTAGGACCCTCGCGATAAGGAGCCTTAAATAAGGCGCCTGAAGGGTGAACCTGATAGGTCTCTCGGTCAATCAAAACCATCGAGCTGTAGTTCACTGTGGCGCAATCTTTCGGGCGAAATGCACCAGTTGCACAACCCTAAACCCTAAACCCGATACCTTAAGCCCTAAGCCCTAAACCCTTGAAGGGACCTGGATATCCCTGAACCTCTGAACACAGAAAGGCCCACAAATCCCAAAGCTCTATTACCACGCTGTAAGTTCGTCGTCACAGGGGCTCTGAGATAGACCCCTAAAGAGTAAGATCGTCATGACAGAGAAACCCAGGATAAGTAGATTAGGTAGTTGTATAGATCGCCCCTTAATTCTCAACACCCTCTGGGAGAAGGCCGAGAGCCCACCACTCCCTCGTGAGATGCTCAATCAATATTTCTTGTTTCAACGGGTATCCTTAAAACCTATCGCTTAAAAACAGATCATGGTAGAAGCCCCATGTAGGCCCGACAATTTCAAGGACTTTGCTTCCTTGTCAGGTAGGTCGACCCTAAACCGTAAACCTTAAACCCGAAGCCCTAAACCCTAAGCCCTAAACCGTAAACCCTAAACCCTAGACCCTAAACCCTAAACCCCTGAACCTTCAAGCCTCAACCCTACCAGGAGGGAATTGTCCCTGAGAAGGACGATGGGGGCAGCCCGACCGAGAAGGAGAGGACATCCGTACCCCGGCCTTGCTATTTAGGGTTTGGGGTTTATACTGTTTAGGGTTGAAGGTTTTAGGGTTTAGGTTTCTGGAAGTCGGCTCTACACAGGTTTAGGGTTTAGCGGTTTCCATGCCCTAAACTCGGAATTTACAAAGCCCCACATGCCAGTGTCGAAATGGTCAGAGCCGCGCCCGACATCCAAACCCCAAGCGTTGAAATCCCAAACCGGAAGCCTCGAATCCGAACCTTTTGCGCCCCTGAACCCCAAACCCCAAACCCTAAAGCCTACAAAACTAAACTCCAACTACCCCCTAAACCCTAAACCCTAAACCCTAAACTAAACCCTAAACCCTAAACCCTAAACCCTAAACCCCAAACCCCAAACCCTAAACCCTAAACCAAAAGACCCTAAACCCCTTCACCCGAGACGCCCCGATGCCCCGAGAAGCCCTGGGGTCTCTGAGTCAAGGCCACCAGCGCTCCTTCAGGGGCTTAGGGTTTAGGGTTTAGGATTCGGGGTTTAATAGAGTTTAGGGTTTAGGGTTTATAGAGTTTAGGGTGTAGGGTTTAGGGTTCGGGGTTTATAGAGTTTAGGGTTTAGGGTTTAGGGTTTATAGAGTTTAGGGTTTATAGAGTTTAGGGTGTAGGGTTTAGGATTCAGGGTTTAGGGAGTTTAGGGTGTAGGGTTGAGGATTCAGGGTTTAATCGAGTTTAGGGTTTTAGGTTTATACAGTTTAGGGTTTCGGGCTTGTAGAAATTAGGGTTTAGGGTTTAGGATTCGGGGTTTCGCAGGGCTGGAATGGCTTTTCGGGAGTTTTCTCGGGTGTCAGGCGGCGTTCTTGGGTTTGGGTTCGTGGCTGAGGGGGTGCAGGGTCCAGGATAGAGGGAGGTATCGGGTTATGGATGGTATCGGGTTATGGATTCAGCCCTGAACCCTAAACTTCAGGGCCAGGTGTTGTAGGGGAGTTTGACTGGAGCGATGTTGATTTGAAGCCAATCCTGGCAGAGGGTTCAGAGTTTCAAGTTTAGGGTCTAGGGTTTAGGGTTTAGGGTATGGGGTTTGGGGTTTAGGTTTAGGGGTTTAGGGTATAGGGTTCAGGGCTCAGAGTCAAAGCTAGGTTATGGGGTAGAGGGGGTAGGCTTGAGGGTACTGAGGCTTTTTAAATCCAATACCCACCCAGCACTACTGCTTGAAGAGGGCCGGATAATGTGATATACCTTGCGTGGGGGCTAGACGAAGTAGTTTTATCTCCCTCAGCCCCAAACCCTAAAACAGACAGTTACAGCTATTAAACCCTAGACCCTAAACCCTAAACCTCTAAACCCTAAGGAGTAAACCCCTAAACCCTAAACCCCTAAACCCTAAACCCTAAACCCCTAAACCCTAAATCCGACCCTGAACTCCGAGCCCCAAAATCCCCCTATAGCAAGTCCCGAAGCCTAAGCCCCCCCCCCCAAACCCCGAAGAACCTGCATACTTATGATTTAGGGTTTGGGGTTCCGGCTTTAG
>CAJNDV010036494.1:11659-22423 GCA_905221635.1 Symbiodinium sp. CCMP2456
AAACCCTAAACCCTAAGCCTTCAAAAGCTCTTGACCATCCGAGCCCTGAGGCCTATGCGAAAACGTACCAGGACTCGTACAGGTGCGACGGCGGTTTTTGCTAAACCTTAAACCCTAAACCCCTTAAGCCCTAAACCCCGAACCCTAATTCAGAAATGTGCTTGAAGTCGTTGCAAGGTTTAGGGTTCAGGGTTTAGGGTTTAGGGATTCTGTGTATGAAATGGGTGCGGGCGGGCTGTCTGGGGTTGCGCGGATTGCCTGGTGCTCAAGGCACTGGCTGAGGGCTAGTTATCCAAGGGTTTTAGGGTTTAGGGTTTAAGGTGGAGGGTTTAGGGGTTTAGGCTTTAAGGTTTGGGGTTTGAACACAGATTCCTAGAAACCATACAAAAGCCTAAGCTTTGACCCTGAACGCAAGAAGGCAGACGGTCGTGGGCTGAGTGTTTGGGTTCAGGGTTTAGGTTTCAGGGTTTAGGGGCTTTGCAGGCAGCACGGAACAAGCCCGGAAACTGAGCGGAAAACTTTGAGATTCACGACTTAGGCTTTACGTTTGGGCGAAACGGCTAAACCCTAGACTTTAGATTTTAAATTTTTAAACTTTAAACATCAGACCCTAAACCCTAAATCCCTAGACCTTAAACCCCTGAACCCTAAACCCCAAACCTTGAAGAAGAGTTGCGTAATGCGAACCTCTCGGGTGAGTTCTGGCTGAAGGGTTCGGGGCAGTAGCATGCCACACTGAGATGGAAAAGCCCTAATCCTGCACCCTAAACCCTAAACCCTGTACCCTAAACCCTAACCGTGCACCCGAATCCACCAACCGTAAAGCTTGAAGTCCAAATCACTTCAGGATACTTCTCCAGAGTAGCGTTTGTTGTTAGGGTCCTGTGGTAAGGGTCCCGTATTACTTTTGGGACCTACAAAGGGACGCTAATTTAGAGAACTACTTTCATGTAAGCCAGAAGCTTTCTCAAAGCCTACACCTGCAGACCCTAGGTGCTAAACCCTAAATCCCTAGACCCTAAACCCTAAACCCTAAATCCTAACCCCTGACCCAAACCCGATACCCTAAATCCTAACCTCTAGACCCTAAACCCTAAATCCATAAACCTTAAACCCTAAACCCTAACCCCCAGACCCTAAACCCTAAATCCCTAAACCCTAGACCCTGAATCCCTAAACCCTAAATCCCTAAACCCTAAACCCTAAACCCTAGATCCCTTAACCCTAAACCCTAAACCCTAAACCCCTAATCCCTAAACCCTAAACCCCTGCAGGATCGTCTCCAAAGCGGTGCGGCGTGAGCAGGGGCGTGAGCTGCGCTGCTTGGCTTGGAGACCACGAGAGCCCAATACCCCTTAAATAAGGAATATAGCTTAAATTATTGGGGCCTTGATACTAACCTAAACCCTAAACCCTAAACCCTAAACCCTAAACCCCAAACCCTAAACCCTATGATTTAAGGTATATTCCTTAATTAAGGGGTATTGGGCTCTCTACAAACTTCGGGAGCAGGATCTCCAGGGTTTGGCAAGGCTTGGTGTTTCGGGTTTAGGGCTTTTAGGGTTTAGGGTTTAGGGTTTAGGGCTTTTAGGGTTTTTGGGGTTTTTAGGGTTTTGGGTTTAAGGTTTTTAGGGTTTTTAGGGTTTAGGGTTTAGGGTTTTTAGGGTTTTTAGGGTTTTTAGGGTTTAGGGTTTAGGGTTGGGGATTCGTTGGGTACTCTATGTCGGAGGGCTCTGAGCTCTACAGGTGTTGGGATGTCGTAGCTCTTCGGAATCTTCAGCACTCTCGTCCCCATGTTTCGGCCAGCCTTGACTGCTAAATATCGCTCACAGATGGGTAGCTTTCTAAATTAGGGTCCCGTTTTCAGTCCCGGCACCCTTATAAAAAGGACCCCAAAAGGAAGCCTAATTTAGAGAACTGCCCAGATCTTTTCAGCATCGTGCACGAAATCCTTGCCTCAAGCATCCGTGCCACTGAGCCATCAAGCCTTGCATAGTCTCTCAGGTGACAAAGCCTGGACTAGCTGGATGACGAATCCGCACGTGCCGCCCAGCTGCGAATTTGTCTTTCCAGTTTGCCTTTGACATGAGGAGTAGGGTGTTTCCTGACATCCCGACCCTAAACCCCGAACCTCAAACACTACACCCTAAATCCTAAAGCCTGATGCCTAAACCCTCAACGCTAAAGCCTACACCCGAAAGCCTAAACCCTAAACCCTCAATCCTACAGCCTAAACCCTAAACTCGTTTCAAGGCTTCTAGTTTGCGCGAGGCTTTCCTGGGGCCTTGAGTTCTAAACTCCACACCCCTGTAAGTCGGGGGTTTAGGGCTTAGGGTTTAAGGTTTTGGGCGTTTGGGGTTTAGGGTTTAAGATTTTTGGGGTCCAGGGTTTTTAGTAGGGTTTTCAGGGTTTAGGGTGTCTAGGGTTTTTAGGGTTTTTAGGGTTTTTATGATTTTTAGGGTTCTTAGGGTTTAGGGTTTAGGGAGTCTCTTTCCTCATTGAGAGTTGTTCTTCACTCAGATCTCAAGGGGTTCAAGGGTCAAGGGGGTTTAGAGGGTTTACAGGTTTCTGAGTTTAAGGCTTTAGGGTTTAGGAAATTTAGGGGTTATAGGGTTTTTAGGGTCAGGGTTCTGAGTTCAAGGGTTTAGGGTTTGAGCTTCACGCACAACAACTTGGGCGCTTATCCAAACTCGCAACCCTCAACTCCCAATCCTAATTTAATCCTAATCCTCAGGTCTACGCTCCAAACCCCCAGCCCCAAATACCCTAAACCCCAAACCCCAACCCCTAAACCCTAAACCCCTGAACCCTCAACCCTAAACCCTAAACCCTAAACCCCAAAACCCCAACCCCTAAACCCTAAAAACCCAACTCCAGAGTCCGAGCCCCCAGGCCCCAAAGCAGAAACCTTCACATTGGGAGTTTCCCAAAATTAGGGGTACCTTATTCTGGGGTCCTTATAATAGGGATCCTACTATTTAGGATACTATATTAGGGTCCCCTATTTTCTGAAACCTTCACATCTCGGCACCGATACCGCCCGCACGAACCCCGAAAACCTAGTCCTCGACGTGTTGAGCTTTAGGGTCTAGGGTCGACCGTTTGGGGTTTAGGGTCGAGTATTTGGGGTTTAGGGTTTAGGGTTTAGGGTCGGCTATTTGGGGTTTAGGGTCGAGTGTTTGGGGTTTAGGGTTTAGGGTTTAGGGTCGGCTATTTGGGGTTTAGGGTCGAGCGTTTAGGGTTTAGGGTTTAGGGTCGGCTATTAGGGTCGAGTCCCCGCATCTTGGGTTCTCCATACGAGCCCTTCTTGGCTTGTCTCATACCTCAAACTACCAGAACCAATTTCTTTGTAGATTGTTATTTTATACCCTAACAGAGAACTTATAGGGTCCCTTCAAAAAAAAGTAAGTTTTGGTAGGTTATGGTGGTGTAAACCCAGAAGGGTTCCGAACGAAACTGTTGGGGCGTTCATGTGGCTGTAAAGGGCTTAGAGAGAATTAGGCTCACGGGGTTGGGCTGCAAGGCCTTAGGGGTTTAGGGTTTAGGGGTTTAGGGTTTGGGGTTTAGGGTTGGCCGGGGTTGTAGGATTTGGCAAAAGCCTCTGAGCCTAGAAAGCGCAAAGCCCCAAACCCCACACACTGTCTTGGAAACGCATAAAAGAGATTCTTGGCCCTAAGCCCTAAACCCTGAATCCGTAAACCATAAAGCCCTAAACCCTGAATCCGTAAACCATAAAACCCTAAACCATAAAGCCCTAAACTGTAAAACCCTAAACCGTAAAACCCTAAACCGTAAAACACTAAGCCGTAAAACCCTAAACCCAAAACCAGGTGGTATCGACACCCAGTTCTCCGGATGCTGGTCCCGTGGATCATCACGCTCCTGGACCGGGTTCACGGGGGGTGGAGTTTAGGGTTGAGGGTTTAGGGTTTATGGTCCCTTATTGTGGTTAAATTCCGAACAACACTACTTCTTACGTGCTTTGTCTGTGGCCCCCAACCCTACAAAGCAGTAGGTTATGACCCCTCAGTTATAGGGTATAACCCTTCGAACGGTAGGTTTTCGGATCCACAGGTCTACTTTGTAACACTTAAGCTTAGACAGACGGCAATGACTTTATGAGCTACCAGCCCCATAGCAATCCTGCAACATATTCAAGCGCCCCAAGACAAGGTTAATTCAAGCCATGTTTCCCCAGTTTCTGGCTTTCAGATGGAAATCAAGAGGAGTATAGTGACCTTGATTAGCTGGAAAAGGGGTTAAGGCTGTAATCATGATAAGGGGATGCCATTCCTGATCATTCCGACCACTATGCTGCTTTGCTTCAGGTGACTGCAAACATACCTTTCTCTTTCTCGGATTCTGGGGTCTTGTGAAGGAATCTAACTTAAGTCATCACCATGGGGATCTGTGGTAAAGACCCTAAACCCTAAACCCCTAAACTCCCAAACCTCCAAACCCCTAAACCCCTAAAACCCTAAACCTGAAAGCTTCAACCCTAAACCCTGAACGGCGCAGGGCTTCGGGGCCAGAGGTTAAGGGAGGGCCAGGCCCCGAGCGGAAAGACTGTCTGGTGCTTAGTTGGGAATGCTATGAAGGACCTCAAGGGACTATCATAGGGATCCATTCCCCCATTCCCTACTAAGCACCAGACAGAAGAAGGAGGCCCTGCCTGGCCCCTAGGAAGCCCACATTTTTGGGGTTTCGGTTTTTTAGGGTTTAGGGTTTCGGGTTTAGGGATTTAGGGATTTAGGGATTTAGGTTTTAGGGTTTTGGGTTTCGGGTTTCGAGTTTAGGGATTTAGGTTTTAGGGTTTAGGGTTTCAGGTTCTAGGGTGTAGGGTTTGAGGGGGATCGTTACTATGATTTCCTTAAAAAATGAGTCATGAAAAAGGGAGGTTATGCTGGATTCAGGTAAGCCCTAAACCCCTAAGCCTCAGAGGATGGCGCAGACTGGCATGGAATGATCACGGGGTCTCAGTCAGGTGCACTTCGGGTTCAAGATCAGTCTACCGTGATTCTGGGATTTGTTGCAAGCTTTGCAGGCAAAAACTATCCCTCCAAGATACTTGTAACAGAAGTTTAGTATGACGGTGATGGGCTTCCCAAGAACTGATCCTGAGCTCTAAACTCTGAACTGCGAAGTCCCGACCCCAAACCTAAAACCTAAACACTAAACCCTAAACCCTAAACCCTACACCCTAGGCCCTAAACCCTCAACCCTAAACCCTAAACCCTAAACGGCCCTAAACCCTAAACCCTAAACCCTCCCGACCCCAAGCCGGAACTGTCAGAAAACTCTTCGCCTTTTCCGGAGATCGCAGGAAAGGAGCCGAACAGGACCTCAACAAACTGAGGCCATGAACGGACCCGACATAGGTTTTTTTTGCTCGGCCCTAAACCCTAAACCCCTAAACCCTAAGTCTTGTTGTTCTTTTGCGTTTCAGGTGGAGCAAGAGGATGCTTCATGTAGGGGCCTTGATAAGTAGAACAGGGTTTTGGCGGTTCCCTATTGTTGTTATAGTATAGGGTTTAGGGTTTAGGGTTGAGGGTTTAGGGTTTAGGGATAGTATAATATACCCCCAAACCCTATTCTAATTATTCAGGCCCCTATATTGGAGTCCGAGAACCTAAACCCCAAACCCTAAACCCTAAACCCTAAGCCCTAAACCCTAAACCCTAAACCCTAAACCCCAAACCCCAAACCCCAAACCCTAAACCGCAAAATGCCGAAACCCCAAGAGTGCAGGACTTGTACATGTGCCTTGGCTTGCATCTTGTGGCCCAGCTCTTGAGCCACCCCAAGGAGAGGTTTGGGGTTTAGGGTTTAGGGTTTAGGGTTTAGGGGTTTGGGGTTTAGGGTCTAGGTGGTAGGAATTTGCTGCTTCAGTGGTAGACAGAAGTCCTTAGTGCGACATAGGGTATGTTCCTGATGCCTGTGTAGGTTGGGGATATGCTTCCAACAGGGAGTCTTTGCTTTCCAGCTCTCGCTACCTTCAAGTAAGGTTTAGGGTTTAGGATTTTACGGTTCAGTGTTTAAGGTTTGCGGTCCCCCGGAGCAATCATGGATGCAACTCCGTGGTCTCAGGTTTGCGGCTTAGGGCCTGTGGTTTTTGGCGCAGGGCTCCAAAATAGGGGCCTGAATGATTACCAATACTATTTTGGGGGTTCCTTAGTATAGGCATAGTATAATGGGCCCCAAAACCCCATTCCAATAATTAAGGCCCCGACATTACGCTTCTTTACGCTTTGGGATTTTCGGGTCCGGGTTTGCGGGCTTAGAGTTCAGGGTTCAGCGTGCAGTTTAGGGTTTACGGTTTAGGGTTCAGGGTTCAGTGTGGAATGCAGTTTTAGGGTTTCTGCGTAGGGTTTAGGGTTTAGGGTTTTGAGGGTTTAGGGTTTAGGGTTTAGGGTTTATCAAGCAGCTGCGAGACGTTGCTATCATAGTCCACGACCTGTGTTAGTGGACTTTAGTGCTGCAGGGTTCAACATCCACCTCTTGGTGTTGCCATATTGTGGGTAGGACCCTTTTTCGCGAGCACGTGTTTTTGTAGGGTTTAGGGTTTAGGGTCAGGTTCCTTGCCAGGTCGGGGGCACCTTATTATTTGAACTGAGGTTCTGCGATTTTTTTTCCTTTTTGTTTGTTTTTTTTTCAGGTTTTTTTCTCTAAGTTCTGGAGCATAGAGGCCATAAGAATGAGAGCAGCGTTTCGTAGGGTTTTATAGGGTTGCTGTGAGGGTTATTTCAGATTCAGGGGTTCTAGGGTACGGTTTTGAATTCGAGGTTTACGGGCCCCAGCAGCTAGAATCGGATTCTGGGGATTATGATCGTACCCTAAATCCTCAACCCTAAACCCTAAACCCTATATAGAAAATATATATACGTGGGGATATCCTTCTGACGTGGTTCCCTCGCCCCCAACTTTTAAACCCTCAGCCGGGAGCCCGGAAAGCGCCGGTTGCACCGTAAGCCCTGAACCCTAAACCCTAAACCCTAAACCCTAAACCCTAAACCCTAAACCCCAAACCCTAAACCCCCCTGAACAAGGATGCCCCCGACCACGACATCTGATCCTTAAGGGAACCCATGGAAAGATCATCAGTACAACCGTTTCGGGTTTAGGGTTTACGGTTTAGGGTTTAGGGTTTAGGGTTTAGGGGTCGCAAAGAGACTACAAAACCTTAAGCCTTAAACCCCCAACTTCACGCCCGGCTCAAGCAATTGCTGCTTTCTGGACGGTTTTGAAGATACATTGCAATTTGATAAGGACTTTATCGCGGTTTTACATACGGGTCAGACAAGGTGTTTTTAGGGTTCTTAATGTAGGCCACGATGGATAAATACCTTCACCTTAACCCTAAACCCGAAAACCCTAATCCAAAAACCCTCAAGCCTAAACCCTAAGAGTCTGTAATCTTTGGACCCGTTACTCTGCTTCCTAAGCGAGAGAAGATTTTGTGAATGGGGGACCACGGAAGGACAGTTTAGCTAGAGCAACAGCCGATATAAAATTTGCAGGGCTCTGACGCTTGTTTAAGCTTAGTGTAAGTTTGACCCTGGCGCATTGCGATCGTGTACCTTCATTCCAAGCCCTCAAAATCCAGAACTGCCGAGGTATGTGGAGGATCCGCTGAACGATGCCCATGTGGACTCTCGACTTTACGTTTTCTTCACCAACCCTAAACCCCTACACCGGCCGGGTACAGTATGTGAGGCCTCACGCGAGCCCTCTCAGGAAACCCACAACGCCCAAGACCCTTCAATGAAGGCCCCTATAATTCAAGGGTTTAGGGTTTAGGGTCTAGGGGTCTAGTCGTCTAATTCAGGGTTTAGGGTTTTAGGGTTTAGGATAAACCCCTATCATTCAGGGTTTAGGGTTTAGGATGAACCCTATAATTTAAGGGTTGAGGGTTTAGGGTTATTGGGATCTCTGGGAAGCGCGGTTTAGGGCCTGGGTTCTTGTTCCCGGATGCCCGCCGAGGATTACAATGTGCCCATGCAGGGGCATGCTTTGGGACTTCTGGCCGTCGCGACCTCAGGTAGGTAGTTCCCTACACCTGAACCCCAGACCCTAAACCCTAAACCCAAAACCCTAAACCCTGAGCTTCATGTGTTTGGTCTCTATGTTCCACCTGGGGTTGTGGTTTAAGGTTTAGGGTTTGGGGTTAGCGGATTCGCCGCCTCTTGTTTTCGCAGGTACCTTGAAATCCCGCTACAGATCCATCTACGTAGCATGGGTCCCCTCAAGTTCTCTTGCGCCGAACCCAGCATGCGTAAAAACAGGGTGTCCCAAGTAGAGACCATCCCCGAACCCTAAACCCTAAACCCGAAACCCTGAACCCTAAACCCTGAACCTAAACCCCAAACCCGCCTGCCACCCCTCTCACTTCTGTTGGGGTCAGCGGGCGCAGTCGAGCGCTCAGCCAGACCAGGCAGGCTCTGCTAGAGCTGCAGAGCCTGCGAGCACGCTAAACCCTAAACCCCTAAGCCCTAAACCCTGAAACCCTGAAACCCTGAAACCCTAAACCCTAGAGCCTAAACCCTAAAGCCTAAGGCCTAAACTCTAAACTCTAAACTCTAAACTCTAAAACATACCCTAAACTAGAGACCCCAAACATAGAGACCCCAAGAGTACGGGTCCTTCCTCTAGGGACCCCTCAGCGTGGTGCCTTTCATATTAGAGAGCCAAACAACCCCTAATCTCTGAAGCCTCTAAACCCAAACCCTAAACCCTAAACCCTGAACCCTGAACCCAAAAACCTTAAACCCTAAACCCTGAACCCTGAAACCCTGAAACCCTAAACCCCGGAGTCCTGAAACCCTCAAACCGTAGACCCTAAACCCCGGAATCCAGAAGCTCCAAATCCCTCAACTCCCAATAGCCATAAAGCCCTGGAGCCCTAAAGCCCGCAGCCAGAAACCCTCGAACCCTGAGGTTTAGGGTTTAGGGTTAGGGTTTAGGGTTTGGGTTTAAGGTTTTAGGGTTTAGGGTTTAGGGTTTAGGGTTTAGGGTTTAGGGTTTAGGGTTTAGGGTCTACGTCCCTTCAAGGTATCCCTTGCACTCCAAACGGAACCAAGCCCTCACCACTAAACCTTCCGGTGACTAAACCTTGCCCGTGGCCCAAAAAATCTGCCGTTTCAAGGCCGCTTTAACGAATTATTGCTATTTAAGGAACTATTGTTATTTGAGGAATTTTTGTTATTCAAGGAATTATTTTTGAAAAGCCCAAATAGGGAGCTCTAGAAAAGAGGGTTTTCCGGCTACAGGTATTCTGAATCGCCGGAGCTTGCCCCTAAACCCCAAGCTTGTCTAAACCCAAAGCCCTAAACCCCCAAACCCTATCTAAGCCCTAAGCCCTGAACCCTAAACCCTAAACCCCTAAACCCTAAACCCTAAAAACCCAACAGACCCTAAACCCTACAGTTCCAATCTTTGCTCACCGAGTTCTGGGCAGCTCCCACAGCCGGCCTAAAGGTCCTCAGGCGCGGGGCAGGGCTTTGGGATTCGGGTTGCAGGGTTGAGGGGGATCGGGGATTAGGGGGATTAGGGGGGTTCGGGGGTTTGGGGGTTTAGGAGGTTTCGGGGGGTTTCGGGGTTGAGGGGGTTTAGGAGGTTTAGGGGGGTTTCAGTAGGGGGTTTAGGGGTTGAGGGGTTTTCGGTTTCGGGGGGTTTTAGGGGTTTCGGGTTTTGAGGGTTTGAAGGTTTTGGGTTAGGGGTTTAGTTTAGTGTTGAGAGTGCGGCTGCAGGGTTTGGGTTTGGGTTTAAGGGGTTCGGGGGTTTAGGGCCCTTGGGTTTAGAGGTCCAGGGGTTAGAGTTTGGGGTCCGGGTAGGTGTGTTTGAGCTTAGGGTGTAGTAGGGTTTCGGGTTCGGTCTCGTCAGGTTTTCTTCTTGCGGCTGAGGGTTCAGGTTTTTTTAAAGATTAGCGTCAGGGCAGATGAGGTGTTAGGAAGCAGGTAACTTCTAGGGTTGACCTTCTCAGTGGTGCAGGCGACTGTGTCCGGCCCAAAGCCCCAGACGATAAACCTTACCGAAGAGACTACGCGCCAAGCCCAAGCCACAGACCGGCGTGGCCTGGTGCCGTGGCATCCTAAACCCTTTCCCCTAAACCCTAAACCCTAAACCCTAAACCCTAAACCCTAAACCCTAAACCCTAAACGATTGCACTTTCTTGGCAGTGAGGATTTGAGTCTGGGCCTTGAGCTCCGTGGACTGAGATCGGGGTCTTGACGGCCCTCCTTTCACCTGTCGCGCTCAAGTTTAGGGTTTAGGGTTCAGGGTTTAGGGTTTAGGGTTTAGGGTTTAAGGTTTAGGGTTTAGGGTTTAGGGTTTAGGGTTTAGGGTTTAGGGTTTAGGGTTGCCTCATGCCGACGACTACTACCAGGAGCGCCTACGAGAACTGGAAATCCCTAAATCCCTAAATCCCTGAAGCCCGAAACCCAAAGCCTTAAAGCCCTAAACCCGAAAATTCCAAAACCCTAAAGCCCTAAACGCTAAACCTCTAAACCCTTAAAGCCCTAAGCCCTAAAGTCCTAAAGCCGTAAAGGAAGCCTCAAAAACCCTAAATCCTAGAGCCCCAAACCCAAAACCCCTAAAGGAGGCCTGAAATCCTGAAGCTTGAAAGCCCTTCACCCCTAAACCCTAAATCCCTAACCCTAAATCCCTAAACCCTAAACCCTATATCCCTAAACCCTCAAGGTTAAGATATACCCTAAACCCTAAATCCCTAAATCCCTAAACCCCAAACCCTATATCCCTAAACCCTCA
>CAJNDV010036495.1:0-11319 GCA_905221635.1 Symbiodinium sp. CCMP2456
TGCTGCTACTACACTACTGCTACTACTTCTACTACTAGTACTACTAGTTAGTACTACTACTACTACTACTACTACTAGTACTACTAGTACTACTAGTACTACTAGTACTACTAGTACTACTGGTACTACTAGTACTACTAGTACTACTACTACTATTACTACTACTACTACTACTACTACTACTACTACTACTTGCACTGCTTCGGCCACTACCACCACCGCGATCATCACCACCACCACCACCACCACCACCACCACCAGCACCGCCACCACCGCCACTGCCACTGCCACCACCACCACCACCACCTCCTGTTACCACTGCTGCTGCTACTACTACCACCACCACGACGAAGACAACTACTACCACTTCTAGTACAGTTGTTTGGTCATTGGAGTTCTTATGCTTGCGAAACATCACTCGGAGATGATGAGCTTTTTCCGGCGCTTCAGACTCAGAAGCCAGACCATGATCAGTGTAAATGCTGACCCTCTCGTAGCCGGATAGAAGAGAGAAGTATCTACTTCAAAGGTCAGGATATGCCACAAGGAACCCTTTCTCACCACCGGACTCCAGGTAGTTGTTCCTTCGTCCCGCCCACGTATACAGAGACGGTTTTGTGGATGGGCAGTGTAGAGCGCACATTCGACTTGCATTTCCAAAGGTTTCATCTCAGTTGGTAGGATGTGACGACAAGTGTGAAGCGCTGGCAGAATCTGCACTGCAGATAGGCAGAATTCTCACATGCACGGCACTTTGGGCAAGTGGCAGAGCAAACATTGAATACGGTACTGTACTGGCACAGTACTAACTTCGCTAATGCATACAGTGGGCGCTGGCTACTAAGAATTGTTAACCTCCCTACTACATCATCATTCTGATTGAAACTATGCAGAAAGGTAATCCCACAGAACGAACTCGTCGGGCCTAGTGCATCCGGTCAGCCGGTCTGTCAGATGTCCTTACCTTGAGATAGCCATCATGAGAGGATGGTCAGAATCTCGCCAGGGATTGTCACAATGTGGTTGGCAGTGTTCGTAGAAGCATATCGTTTCTACTCATGGGAGTTTGTGGCTGTGTGTCCCTCGCTCTCTCTCATTCTCTCCTTCTCGCACTTCGCTTCTCGCTGTAAAACACTGCACAGCACAGCTCAGACATACCTAGAGGACGTTCACACCTGCTAGTCTTGCTTTTGCAGCCGTCCTTGCAGGGCCGAAGGTTTGAGGTTTCCGGGAAGTTGTTGACCAGAAGAAACTTGCTGCTAGCCCAGAACTTCCTGCACGACATTTAGCGTGAAGCACATGCCGTAAGATGCGCGTGCAGCCATCGATTTCCGAGTGCTTCTTCCCAACACGACCTTAACGCCTGACATGCACCCAACTTGCACAGTGTAGATTGGATGTTTGGGAATGGCAAGTTGCGTCATAGCTCAGACTGGGTAGAGTTTGCATATCGACCTGCCCTGTGAGTCCTGACCTACCTACAGGGTGTCGTCGCAGCATTTGTTTGCGATTTTTGGCCATCCTATCCCTTAACCCCTGAACAAAGTCCTCGTCCGCCCAGTGCAATGTCCCTGGCCCTCGTGGAAGCTCGACCCCCAACTCACATCCTGGATGCTGTAGCCTTGCTGTGATTTCGAGCCGTCGTGCTTTCACCACACCTGTTGTGAGTAGTCGAACCGAGAAACCTCAGCTAACTCCGAGTTGTGAGAGCGTAAAGAAAGCAAATCATTACGGGTCCGCTCTTGGCCCGCCACACGAAAGCCCCGTCTGGATCTCGATGCGAGGCGAAAAGCAGCCACAGCAACAGCAACAGCAAAAGCAGCAACAAGGATTGCCACGACATCGAGTGTAGCCATGGTATGGATATCGCGTCAGCACGAACTAAATTCAGTTATGTGGCAGTATTGCAACTAGCGCATGAGCCCACAACACATTTAGAGGAGGTGCCATCACGGAGTCGAATTTATAGGATAGCATGTCACCACATCAATTCATAGAGTAGCTTAATGGTCCTAAATGATTACCAACGTTATTTCACCCGGTTCCTTCTTATAACTATTCTACAAGGTACCCTAAAACCCTAGTCACTAGGCCCTAGTCTGATAATTAAGGCCCCCATATTAGCATGCCCTGCAAGTACACCAGATGGGTCCGTTTCATAAAAAAAAAACATAAGGGAGCCTCCTTATAATAAGGATCCTACCATTTAGGGTACCATATTACATTCCCTTATTTGCGGAAACCCCATACCAGGCAGCATTAAGACCTCACAGTTAGTGCCGTAGCAGTGAACTGTACAACCAAGACCAATAACACACTTTGCTAGTATCACCATGCTTGGACTTGGTTTACAGCCTGTGGGAAGCCAGCCTCGAATCAGGCAGAAAGAAAGGACAAAGAAGTAGCTTGCGTAAATGGACGGACGCTGATGCAGAAAAAGCCTTCGCGTGCCGATGTCAAGCAACATGAAGCATTATTTTTCAAATTCTGAAAATTATCCTTGGCATGTTTTCTAGCCAAATCGCGTGGCACTGGTTAAATTAAGTTTTTACTATGCGAGGTGCATCCGTAACGGCAAGTTTTTGGGATGCAGGGCATAATCAGCGCCGGCGCGAGCCTCTGCAGGCTCGTTTGCTCGGTGGATGGTCTGGGGTTGGCGCTATTTTTGTTTCGAGGGTTCGGGTTACGTTCACCATCCTCACGAGTACAATGCCTGGATTCGGCGAGGGAGATGCAACCCCATTCACATAAGCAGGTGGGTTAAGGCTTTTCATCTCAAGCACTGCCTCATGATTCTATGCTGGGCTGTTGTTCATGCCACTGGCCCTTGGAGTGCGGCCAGGAGATTCGGGGTCTGTAGGCTGTTTTCTGCTTTGATGATCATGGATGCTTCAGTGTTGTCCATCAAACTGTCTTGAGCTGAGAAGTTGAGCTTCTTCGGCACTCAGAAGCTGCAGGTTTATGCCTAGAGTCTATGTACGCCTGATACTTCTTACAAGTGTTCATGCTTTCAGGGCATCCTTCTGCAACGCATTGATCCTGGCTTCGAATGTGTTTGCTTTGCGGCACTGACCGCGAAATGAGTTTTTTCTGCGGTGAGGTACATCAGTTGATGACTTGATAATGAACATCCAAGTCATACTTCTTGCGAACGTCATTAAAGGCAAGGTCTGTGAAACATGCCTCGTATCTGTCTCCGAGTAGAGGCAGCCGAGGTGAATGCTTCGTAAGTTAGCACGCTGACCGACTGTAAATTCTTGTATAGTGATGTGTTAGCCACACGTGTCAAGCGTTGCTGTGAACCTTTTGTATCCGAAGGCGGCTTGAGTTTAAGCGAAGAAGTGGCTAGCTGTATACGCAGGTGACTCTGCTAAGCTGCTTTCCGACTCAACAGGTCATTCGGACAGCCTTTAGGCACTGACATGATGATGAAAATCTCGTTGGTACTGTCGACAATCTTGAGGATGTCCTTAACTTGGCTTGGTGGGGGGTCAATGAGCGCAAGTCGCGTATAAACCTTGATATTTGTCGACATCGAATAAATGTCATCGAGATGTAAGGTGCCGACTCTTGAGATTCCTGCCGAAAACGCCTCACTTTCCACAACGAATGCGAAAAAAGACAACATCCATCTGCAGCTCCATCACTGAGCTCCAGTATACCGCATGTTCGCCACCCCCACAAAGATGACGAGGATGATCATTGTGCCCTCGCCCTAGTCGTGATAGTGGTGGTGATGTTGAACGATAGAACAATGCAACGAGGTTGCTTTAGTTCCGACGTTCAGGATTAGTCCCTGATTCAAACATCCCGCAAGGGATCGCACAGCATGGAACCGCTGCAGTCATGTCGTAATGCGTGTGACACGCTACGACATCTGAAGCCTTTGACCTACTTTCGGTTGCGCCAAGCCCCTTTGGGCTTCGAAGAGGCTGCGGGCCCGATCCGAAGCCCCTTTCCGGACGGCGCCTGCCTCACGGATCAACAGCCTCAGACGATTTTCTCGAAACGTTTACGGTAGTTAGTGCTTGTTATTCTTGTTGCCTAGCACATTTGCACTGTTATGAGCAACGTTGCTACTCCTATCGTGTTGCTCACATCAAAGCCGTTATGTGATATGTTGCTGTGGCTTTTGCCTCTGTGGCTGTTGCTTCTGTATTTTGCACGACGACGACGACGACGATGGCCGCTACGGCTACGGCCAGGGCTGCAACGACTGCTACTACGACTACCTACTACTTGTAGTTACTATGCTGCCGCGATTACGACCAACACCGCCACCACCACGACTGCTGCTACTTCTGCTACTGCTACTGCTACTACTACTCCTGCTACTACTACTACTACCACCACCACTACCACTACCACTACCATTACCACTACCACTACCACTACCACTGCTTGTGCTGCTGCTACTACTAGTACTACTAGACATTCACCTAAACCCTAATCTGTCCATCAGGTCATGGTGTGGTGGTTGATCTTCGTGCTCTGTTGCGGCGGGGGAGTCTGCCAGGCACAGCTCGAGAAGGGGAGCCAACACAGGTTCACAGGGCGGGAGGTCGTAGTTTCGAAGGTTGTGTGTACGGTTTCGGGTTTCGGGAATCTCTTCGCGACATCCCAAGATTCTTTCAACTTTGGAGTGTTATGAACGTGGGTTCCTTCCTCGCATGTGACACTGTAGTGCGAAGGTAGGTTTTCATTGGTTTCTGCCAGCAGCATACAGCAGCCTGCGAGGATGCCATCACGACACCTTAAACCCCAACCCAGGGAGCATATCTGCGCCAGCCAGGACCCGACCGTGAAGTGGGACCTGGTGTTTCCAAACGTTCGTGGCAGCCGAGCCAGGCAGCTGAGTGGCTCATCCTTTAGACGACGATCCTTTAGACGACGATCTCCCTCGCCATCCCCGTCGCCCAGTCCTTGGCCATCCCCGTCGCCCAGTCCTTGGCATCGGCGACGTCCAATCCCATCTCCCTGGCCATCCCCATCGCCCAGTCCTTGGCCATCCCCGTCGCCCAGTCCTTGGCCATCCCCGTCGCCCAGTCCTTGGCCATCCCCGTCGCCCAGTCCTTGGCCATCTCCGTCGCCCAAGCCCAAGCCATCCCCTGTGCCCAGCCCCGGGCCAGCCCCTTCGCCCGGTCTGCCCAAGCCCAGACCATCACCGTCACCCAGCGCAGGCAGGCCCGGAAAGGAGTCGAGTCTTGCTGGTTGCTTGTTGGATGTCTTGTTGGCAGCTTGGCTCAGCAGGCGCAGACACAAGTGCAGAAGGCACCAGGGTGGAAGTGCCAGGCCCGTTGCATTCTGTACAGGACTTTCGAACTGCATGTGGGACAAGTTGTGCTGAGGATGCTCAGCTTGCTCTTTAGCTGCAGCAGAGGCGGCTACCTTGAGATCCCGAATGGCGAGCAAAAGGTTGTGGTGCCTCTACCAGGCCCACACATCGAGTCTTGAATATTTCTGTGGCGTCGATCTGGAGTTCTTCGAAAGGTTCGCGAGGCCGGATTTGTTCCTCAGTCGTTGAGTTTCCGCGCACTTGAGCTTCAACCCTGTATTGGCATGTGCTGCCAGGCATAGCAAGGCTCAGAGACGCCTGGGAGCACAGGGTGTTCCAAAATTCATGTCCTTAAAAAACCAACGTATTGACACGGCCGTGCAAAATAACTTAGGGCCCCCTTCGTATACCATGTCTATCCACGCAGCTCCGAATGGCACTGTGCAGGTGGGGTCTTTGTAATCCCGCGCTTGCGGACGTCATCATCTCCAGGACACTGATGAGAACAGCACTTGCACGACTATGAAAACGATGCTGATGTTGGCCGAGGAGGAGGAGAAGGAGGAAGAGGCGGCGGTGGTGGTGGTGCGGCTGCTTGGATGACGATGTGGGTGATGGTGATGGTGGTGATGTCGGGCCGTTTGGAAGTGCGAGAGGAGGCAAGCAGGGAGAGATGGAAGGTCGGGGAAGAGGAGGACTCAGGAGACGAAGCGCTGGGGGTCCTTTCCAGCTTAGGGCGATCCACAATGACGACCGGGGGTCTTGTTCTCGTAGGTGTTCGCTTTGCTGGTAGCATCTTCTGAAAGCTCTGAACGAGTCTGGATCTCCATGCAGGCGGGCATTTAAGATTGGAGTTGCAGTGGGTGCAACTTGCACGAGGTACGATACCTTGGCTGTAAGTCTCAACCCTCCGCTCTTGTGCTATCGTACGATTGCAGGCTGCTCCCAGCGGCTGTCAACTTATATATATATATATGTATGTATACATATTATATAGGAGCATCGCAACTCCTTGCGGATACTTCTCGAAGAGCATCTGAGTGGCACTGGCTTCTTGCCCACATTTGCCCACCGCGTCAGTGCAAACAAGCACGAGCTTCGACGATAAGAGGACGAATACGACAACTTCGACTACGATGATTCCTCGTCCACTGCTAAGACTTAAGACGTCGGCTGCTGACGACGACGACGACCGCTGCTTCTGCGAATACCGCTGCCACTGCAACTACTACTTTTTCTACGACTGCGACTATGGCACTGGCAACGACGACGATTACTGTCATCACTTGCTGCTGGCACCGCTGCCCGTCAGATGACAGGACAAACTGCGAGAACAACACCGGCTCCCTCTGCTGGCCCTCTTGCCTGCTTTGCCGATGTACCGGTCCAGGGTTTCGGTTCAACATTTGGGGGCTAAGGGTCATAGAATGCTTTGAAAGGCTTTTTTCGGCACAGGTTTTCTCCCCGGTTGTAGGTCTTTTCATGAGAGTCTGGTTCCAGGAATGTCAGGAATGTGTTGTGTGTCGCTAAAGCAGGCTTTGAAGCTACTGTGAAGTATCAGCCGGAGTCGATGGCATAGACTGCTGGTACTGCTGAAGACCTTCAAGCGGGAAGCACCGCGGTCGGTTGAGCTGAGAGTGACAGATGATGCCGTATCTTTTCAGAACCATGACGGCCGGATGCCGACGAAAATGGCGACGAGGACAGCAATGCCGAGGATGACGATAATGAGAATGGCGATTTAAAGAGGATGGCGGCACAGGGGTGAGCATAACGACAACTGAGAGATGTTGCAACAGAGCTGGCGGAAGTTGAAGTGATTATGGTACTCACCGTAGCCTAGACTGGTGGCGGTGATGATTAAACGAAGAAGATGATGATGCTGATGATGATCATGACGATAATGATGATAACGATGATGATGATGATGATGATGATGGCGATGGCGACAGTAAGGAGGATGCCGCTGCTGCTGATGATGGGATCAGCATCAGCAAATCGGCAGCAGCATATGTCTACCCCATCGCTCTGCAAGCAACATCACCATCACCAAGATCACCAGAAATTGTCATCATCAGAGTCATGCCGTCTTTATTCTTCGTTGCCATGACTGTCAGGACCAAGAAGCATCCTGTTGTCAGTATGTGTCGCCCAGCCAGGCCGGCCCGCCATCCTGCTTCCAGGAGGCTTCGCCTGCTTGGGTTCAAGGTTTAAGGTTCAGGTTTGTTGCAAAAGGTTCAGGTTTTTGGTTTGGGGTCTGTGGTTGCGGAGTTGCCTTAGGCTCAGCTCCTACTTTCAGCGAAACGCTCCTCTCTGACATGCCATTGGGAAATGGTAGGCCTCTGCTCTTTACGACTACGATGCAGACACATCAACTTACACATTCGAAGTCCTAAGCGAGAGACAGGGGAGCTCTATATGAGATCCTGATAACAAGGCAAGCGTGCGTTCAAGTTTTTGTAGAAAACGTGGGCCCCTGGATTATCGGTTTTCTAATGAAAATACAAAAGACCCCACTGTGTTTGTAAGGAGACAGCAGACATGTTTTCTCGTTGCAAAATGGAGTAGCGATGGATTTTTCTCGCGAGCCGGAACAGTGAGCAGGCTTCGTTTGCCAATCGACCAGGAATGAACGAGCGCTCGTCCGTCCCTTCATATGCGAACTACAAAATGGGCGTGTTAATTTTTCGACAAGGAGCCAAAAGGTCCTTTGCGACAGACAGTTGCGCTCGAACAAACAGAACAGAATGGCTTGTGGCTTTCTTCTCCCCAAGAGATACGGTATGAAGTGATAGAGCAGGTCTTGTGCTTAAGGCTGACAAGAACAGCGATTTGTTTAACGTATTCCGGGCTTAGGGATGACTCCGCGTCTCCTATGAGCAGATTCCGTAGCTTTCTGGGGAATGGAAAGTCAGTAAGTCGCTTTTTTTTTGCCGAAAGACAGCGAAGTAAACCACAAGGCCAGGGGTAGATCTTCGGAGGTTTGTTGGTCAGATCATGCAATAGAAACTTACTTCCATCCTAAGAATTGATCCTACGTCAGTACAGCCTAGGCCAACAAATATCACTGTGGAATCGAGACCTGGAGCTACAGGTAATTGCGCGATTAGGTGTGATGCTGTTCTGGTGCCCTTTGCCATCCGAGAGGAGTTCTTCACCCTCCGATGGATGCACCGCAAGGCATGTCTCATGAGACATTTGCTAATGCATGGTTAAGACTCGCACCACTCTGATAGACAAGTGGGCCCGGCGACTTTCGTTGTTACAACCACTATGCCTATGACGTTTTGGCCGTTGCAGTGTTACATTGTGTTTTGTGAGAGCTTTGCCACGGATGCGGAAGTTTTGTACATAAACAACGCCGGCTCACGTGTGAGGGAGGAGTTTCAGAAGTACTCTGAGCGCGTTCGGTGTCAAACTACCGCCGCAAGATTGATCTGGCACTGGTAGATTGCAGGCGGAATGATGTGCAAGAAGTTGCTTTACATGACAGTGTCATATCGCAAAATGTAGCATGTTTCATACAAGCATCATGCGGGCTGGAACAGAATCTAGTACCTCAGTATCAGCTGCAGGGGTGGACGAAGGGCTTCATCCGTTTTCGTGAGAACCACAATATGTGCGATTCCCTCCTTAAGCACCCATATTTAGTTGTGATCTGTCATCCGCTCGCTCTTGCCAGTTATGATGTCGGGTCGTATCTTTGCAATACCAACCGCTAGACTCTCATGTGAGGCATGGTCTTCCTATGTCGCACTCTGGCGTATCCACAACGATACGATGATTCCACTCTGGCGTATCCACAACGATACGATGATTCCTACTCAAGCTTGACATGACAAGTCAAAATCATGCTAGCTTCCGCGGGTCTGTGCTAGAGCGCTCACAGTCTTCTAGAGTGTGGAACAGGTTTGGTGGCATCAAGGATCGGGGTCATAGCCATCCTTTTGTAGTCGTGATGTGGTTTGGTTCAATACGCTTCTGCCCAAACCCTTCCTGCCCCGAAACAATACTCTCTCCCACGCCAAGGGCGTCCGTCGGTCGTCCTTCCTGAAGGATTCGCTGGGTCCGGGCGGGGCATGTCGATCTTAGGCACCTTTGTGCTGGTGATACAAAGATTGTGATGCTGACGGTGATGATGGTGGTGGTGGTGGTCCAGACGAAGGCAGCAATGACAACAAAAATCATGCGCGAAGAGTGGCGATGATGCTGCTGCCGAGTGTGATGATAGTCATGCTTTTGTTGATGTTGCCGGCGATCAAGTTCAATAGAAACAGTTCGTATGATGGCAGCTGTGACTCTGCATGAGCAGCACATCGCCTAGAATGGTCGCCATGACCCTGACCTTACTCCATGGTTCTAGCTTTCCTCATAGTCATGTCGTCTTGATGTTGTTTTCCTATTCCTTTGCCATTGTCGCTGTTTGTGCCAACCGCGCTCTTGTAAACAGAAGCAATACTTGGTGCCCCTGCTAAAAGGGTGTCACCGCAACATTGCTTGTGAGGTTGGCGTTTGAGGGCTTCTCCCCAGGGCACAGTGATTTTGAAGCCGCCTTGTCGAAAGCCTTGGAGCCCACCGAGGGATCCTTCCAGGTGGAAGCTGGGACATCAGACCACACAGCACGTTGAGTCAAATCAGCATTACACATCAGAACGCATCACGAAGGAGTGCTTCTTCCGCCGATGGATTCGCCGATTGGCACGCCTGTTACGACTAAAGGCTCGAAACCGCTTGCGAGCAGCAGCGGGCTTGGTTATAAGGGGTTTGGCAGGTATTGCGGTTACACTTTTTGTTTTTCGGTGTAGCATAAGGTCGAGAGTGTGGGAAGTCTCGTAAGGTTCATGTAGCAGCCGGCCGGACACACGAAGATGCCAGCAATGGCGAAGCAAGGACCTTGAACCCCTAAACCTGGGAGGCAAAAAAAAACCGTAAGATCGCAAACCTCCTAGTCTAAAGCCCACCCCAAAACCCATTGAAACCCTTAAACCCCCTAAATATNNCCCCCCCCCCCCCCCCCCCCCTATAACTCAAACCCTGCTCGCAGGGCCCACGTCGGCTTACAGCACCTTTGTCATCGCGGTGCCAGGTCTCCGGGGTTTAGGGCTTCCTTTAGGGGTGTAGGGTGTTTAGAGGTTCAGGCTTAGACATTAGAGCAGAAGTCCACTTTGTATTTGGGGTTGTAGGTCTTAGGACTTCAGGAGTTTCAACATTCCGAGAGAAGGTTCCTTGTTCTTCCAATCGGCCCCTCTTCTTCTGCAGCTGCGTCGCACGGATGGAACGGAACAAGATCTTACATCTTCTAAACTCCATCCACGAGGTAAACTGGCGTGTGGGCAGCGTCTCCAAACTCCATGAGGTCTGACAGCTTCTCAAGCTTAACCGCCCGAGCCCTATAGGTGCCCTAACCCTCAAGCCCTAAACGCCTAAAGCCTCAACCCCTTGAAACCCTACCAACCTTAGATTCTGGAGGCAAAAGAAGCACCCGAGGCCCTGAACCCCGCAGCTTCCATCGGCCAGATGGCTTCCTGTTGATTCCGCACCCCTCTGACGAGAAGCTGCCACCCAAGATCGTGGACGTCCCAGGCAGGTGTGTGAGCCACCGGTAATTGGGTTTATCTTAAATTTGGGAGAATTTGGGGGCCCACCTGACCTTTGGCTTCAATTAAAAGCTCACACATAAATCAAATAAATGGATCCATGGAATCCGGAAGCTCGCCTTGGGCTGAAGTTAGTGTTGAGGCCTTGAGTTCTGGTCTTGATATCCGCTTGCGTTCCTGGGGTTTCAACTCACGGGCCACGCTCAAGTCCAGGTTCATGATTTTCTGTGCCCAAGGCCCTGCACCCTGTGTCAGACGTCAGGAGCCGTCGAGTAGTTTGCCCTGTGATGTGGTGCTTTCACTTGTTTGCCGGAATCAGTGATGCATCACCGAGACGTCTGCGTAGCTTGCGTTTCGGAGTAAAGCATGTCAAGATGTATACCCCACGAGTTATGAGAGCGGACGGAGGTCGTTTTTCCGTAGTTGTTCTTTGAAAACTCTCAAGCT